>MU182017.1:241641-255383 GCA_016904865.1 Pissodes strobi | reverse complement strand
TTATTATTATTATTATTATTATTATTATTATTATTATTATTATTATTATTATTATTATTATTATTATTATTATGAATATTATTATTATAAATTTGTATAAATTAGATCAATATAATTCTGAAAATAAATGTTTGATTGACTGATATTCGCAATGTAATGTCCAAACGGACGGCAGTGAGCACAAGAGGGAATGGTGCTTCGTGTCTCTCTTCTGGTATCCGGTAGGTTAACAGTCATAGCATGGTAGAGCCAATATCTTGGATATGGTCTAGGGCACAGGGCCTAGGGCCCACGATCATATTCAATAATTCATATTTTCGGCATGTCCCTTCAACAAACCGAAGAAATTGACACTAATCTCCAATCAAGAAAACATAGGTATTATTATTTGCCTAATACTGGTTAGGTTAGGCAAAAATTGATATCGTTGGCGTTATTTAACTGACTCAAGTAAATTAAGATGTTTTGGATATTTATGACTCTAACTAAAAACGCCCGATATAAATGAATGCATTAATTGAATGAACAATTCAATTTTTTCAATCCACGTAACGCTACGTAACAAATGAAATAAGTTGCGGTGTGCTGGTAATGGCACTTCTAATTTTTGCTCTTTTATTTATCATTTTGTGGTTATATTTTCTAATTTCATGCGACATGTATTTCATCTAGTATTACTGTTTGCTCAAAAAAAATAAAATAAAACGATAAACAGAAATTTCCAAAAATATGGGGGGGCCAAAATATTTATACAATTTGCGTAAACTCCTATTTTTATGATTGCCGCAGAAACTTTGATAGTTAGTTGGCTTCTATTTCCCTTCTACTAACCCAAACGTTTCCCGTAGTTTCTCATATATTAAATATCTGAAATATTTGATACACGCACAGGGATACCGCTTCGAAAGTTCTACATTCGCAGCATGTTTGTATTTCGTTGTGTTACCAAGGGGTTGCTCCTTTTATGTACCCCTTATCGCATTCTTAATACTTTTATCACAGATATTGAGAAGCGAAATTGCTATAAGTCTCAATACGATCCTAAATTTAAAAATATATATTCAATGGCTTTATATTCGCACCACCTGAGTTTCTGCTATATGTATTACATTTTATATGCTGTAAATAACATAGGAAAATCTACGAATATGTATAAAGTATTATGATATCTCCTCGGAAAGCAAATGGCGACCGACATTTGAAATTAAAAAATATACTTAGTTAAATTTACAAACTTCCGGGGTGATTGTCTCATACAGGTTAATTTGTTTGCTAGATTTATATCTATTTCGTTGCAATTCTATAAATAATATAATACGAAATTAATTAACTTTTGAAGGGTTCAATGTTGTTATCTCGCTCGAGTGTTTACTTCTTAGATTTTCATTTACGAGGACCCAATTCGTATAACGTATAACCAATGTTCCAAGTACTTTAATCGACTATCGACTATCTTTGTATAAATTTCATTGATATAGACTGTTGAAAGACGAGACCTGAGCCTGTCGCCTTACCAGACCATGAAGCCATATTGGCTGAGATAAACCTGAAAGCCCAGAATGTTGGAGGTGTGGTAAGGGCAGAATATTTAGTTCAATTTTGCTAGATTTAGAAATGATTGTCCAAAAATAAACCGGGAGGAGATTGTGAGCTCTCCAGACCCATTCAATGAGTTTAACCTTATCTTAGTTAACCTATTTAATATAAAAGAAATGGGTAACAAATAGAATTAAAACCTCAACAACGAACCTTCGATTTTTAAATACCCTCCGAAAATATAATCCAACCTAATTTGTGATTCATTCTCTTAATCAGTATAAATCAATGTACCGGAAAGTTATGAAAATACAAAAAAAATTACTATGAAACTAAAATGAGTAATGCAAAACATAAATGAAGAAATTTGGGGCATAGTAAATGATCTAAGGGGAAGTCATATTAAAATTAATTATCAAATTGTTATAGATTCAGATAGCTTTAATAATGTTACGTTTTTCCTGTGGGTTCTTAACAAAATTACAACTTTACTATTTTCAACTAATAGTCTCTTTATTATCTACGACTGTATACAATTGAACTCACTAAACTAGTCTTATAACTTTCCAACTAATATCTCTTTACACTTTAACACTCAATGATTAACCAACTAACTAATCCCGACTGCCTAACATTCGCCTTAGGTCTGCTTATATATAATCTCAAATCCATCACGAATATTCGGGAAGTATTCCGAGGCCACTCTATATGATCTCGACGAGGCCATCGAGATAATTCCAGCGATCCTGAAACTTCGCGGCCGGCCGGGCGATGAGTCATACAGACAAAGAAGCGAGCGGCACGGCGGCTAGTTCTATAGGGTAGCACAAAAACGTTCGGATGGTTGTTAGGCTAGCCGTAACATTGCCTCCTTCTTAATTCTGATCGTCCCGATCAGCTACTTCATGTCCGTGATATGCTTTCAAGCTGTCGAGGTGGACAACTTTCAGTTTGCTTCTGGGGCTACGCTGAATTCTATACACAACGTCATTAATTCTTTTGATGACCGTATAGGCTCCTTCCCATACTGGTGTTAGCTTGGAAGATCTTCCTGTCTTCCTTTGCGGGTTATATAACCAGACTTTATCGTTCATCCGAAATTCCCCAGAGTTAGCTTGGAGATCATATCGAGCCTTCATTCGGTCACTGGCGAGACGTTCAAACGGTAGTCCCACATCATTCTGTTTCATCTTCCCATTGGATCTTGTCTGGAGTCCTTGACTTGAGGCACAGGTTGAACACTGCTGGCACCATGATTTCACATCCTGGCAGTAGTTGACCCAGTAAAATCTGTCGCGAATCTTGTCAATCATTCCGTTAACTCCGAGATGAGCACCAAACTTTCTATTATGTACTTCGTCCAGAACTTCCGATACCATCTTCCTTGGTACCACTAACTGCGTCTTCACTACTTTGCCATCGGCGCTTTCTCAGGCTCGTTTAAAGAGCCCTTTTTCAACTACCAGGGAGTCCCACTGAGTCCACAGAGATTTAAAAGTAGATCCCTTAGTTGAAATATCTCTCCAGCTTGGTCTTGGTTGACGTTCTTCCTTAGCTTTCAGTAGTAGTGCTATTTCATTATCATCAACCTGATCTTTCTTTAGTAGCTCTGTGGTCCACTGCTGATCAACCTTAAACTTGATTCGCCTAATGGGAGTGATTCCTTCTCGTTGGTCAATTCTTTGGCGATGTTTGTAATTATCCTCACGTGACCTTCTGGATAAAGCACCTGAATTACTATGCCATCTTCCTTCCCTGTGCTTAGCCTTAAAGTTATATTGTTTCAACTCTTCCTGACTTGGCTTTGAACTGCTGTTCTCTCTGGATGGAGCTGTAGATCGTAGTTGTACTCGACAGTCTCTCTTAAAATCCCCAATGTTGCCACATATATAGCACTGATTTGAAACATTTCGGTTACGTGGCCTATCTTCTAGTGGCTCCCGGAATCTTTGTACTTGACAGTCCCTTTTGAAATGCCCAGTCCTGCCACATCTATAGCACTGATTTATAGCCATCCGATTACATGGTCTAACTTCTGTTGGCTCCCGGAACATCCGTACTCGACAGTTCCTTCTGAAATGTCCAGTCTTTCCACATCTATGGCACTGATTTGATGTATTTCGGTTATGTGGCCTATCTTCTATTGGCTCCTGGAATCTTTGTACTCGACAGTCCCTTTTGAAGTGTCCAGTCTTGCCACATCTATAGCACTGATTACGGTTGTATGGCCTAACTTCTAGTGACTCCCGGAATCTCCCCGTGCCCTGAAGAATTTCGGTTAATTTCTTCAAAATACCGCCCATTTCAGTTAGTTCGCAACTGTTCGCCAAATTTTCTTCCTTGATGGATACGTCCCTGATTGCTGGCTTAGAGATGTTACAGGCCGCCTCGATTTCCAGAGCTCTACCCAAAACTTCACGGCTGCTATCAAATTTGGCTAGACGTAACATCTTCTGAGTTTCTGGATCTCTGACACCGTCCACGAAATATTCAGCAACAAGTTCCTCTTGAAATTCTTCTGTTGTTCCCGGATAGGCCAACTGAACGAGACGTCTGACGTCTGCCTCAAACTCTTGCAGGTTTTCACCAGGCTTCTGATGTCGGGACTTAACTTGTGCCTGATACGGCTGTCTTCTATGTTGGTCTCCAAATGGTCTCTCCAGGGCAGCTGCAAGTATGTCATATTTCCCTTGTTGGCTGATGGGAATGGTCTGCAGTAGTTCCAGGGCAGAATCACGAAGCTCTATTACTAGTGATGTAGCCATTTCTTCGTTATTCCAACCGTTGGCAACAGCAGCGGCTTCAAATTGCCTTTTGTACATTGTCCAAGATGTTTGACCGTCATACGTTGGAGGTTTTATATTTTGTCCTGTGGCGAATACCCTGCTCTCGGTGTGTCCTTGATTTTTTAGTCTGGTAACTTCTGCCTGAAGATTCTTCATTTCCTTTTGTATATTGTTTACTTCTTTTTCAACTTTCTCATTTTGCCCGTCCAAAATTTTCTGAAGCCGGTCCTGTTCTATTTGCCTTTTTATCTTCTTGGTCTTGTAAAATTTTCTGGAGCCGGTCCTGTTCTGCTTGCCTTCTACGTTCATCCTGTTCCCGTTCCGCTTGTCTTTTATCTTCTTGGTCTTGTAAAATTTTCTGGAGCCGGTCCTGCTCTGCTTGTCTTTTGTCTTCTTGGTCTTGCAAAATTTTCTGAAACCGGTCGTCCTGTTCTTTTTGCCTTTTGTCTTCCTGGTCTTTTAAAAATTTCTGAAGACGGTCCTGTTCTGCTTGCCTTTTATCTTCCTGGTCTTGTAAAATTTTCTGAAGCCGGTCCTGTTCTGCTTGCCTTTTGTCTTCTTGATCTTGAAAAATTTTCTGAAGCCGGTCCTGTTCTATCTGCTTTTTACGTTCTTCCTCTTCCCGATCCGCTCGCCTTTCAGCATTTAAATTATCCATAAAATCGGCCAACATTTTATTTATTTGCCCCATTTCCGCCGTTTGTTGCCTTGTATTGACCATAGAATGTTATAAAATTTTACCAGAATCCACCAATCAAACGGTCTCGTTGACGTACTTGTACTTCTTTCCTCGAAAAATACTGCGCCAGTCCGATCCCTTCACAATCCCACTTCTGACACCAAATGTTACGTTTTTCCCGTGGGTTCTTAACAGAATTACAACTTTGCTATTTTCAACTAATAGTCTCTTTATTATCTACCACTGTATACAATTGAACTCACTAAACTAGTCTTATAACTTTCCAACTAATATCTCTTTACACTTTAACACTCAATGATTAACCAACTGACTAATCCCGACTGCCTAACATTCGCCTTAGGTCTGCTTATATATAATCTCAAATATATCACGAATATTCGGGAAGTATTCCGAGGCCACTCTATATGATCTCGACGAGGCCATCGAGATAATTCCAGCGATCCTGAAACTTCGCGGCCGGCCGGGCGATGAGTCATACAGACAAAGAAGCGAGCGGCACGGCGGCTAGTTCTATAGGGTAGCACAAAAACGTTCGGATGGTTGTTAGGCTAGCCGTAACAATAATTTACGGTTCGGTGACCAAAAACTTAAGAAAGGATATATTTTCTATCATTGATCCTATGACTTTTCTGCATTTTTATTCTGTACGCGATTCTTTTTGTCTGTACCATACAAATGTTAATGAAATTAAAAGTATAAGCATTATAAGATCCTTTACACAAATAGTGCACTATATAAAAATCGGCCTTTCCTATTGGTCGATCCGCATGGCCCTCCGCTCGCTTCGCTCGCTACGGGGGTTCAAAAAAAGGAAACTAACCAGGTACTAACCCAAGACATACCAAAAATCAAGAAAAAAAGAACTGTTTAGAAACATAATCTTAAAAAAAATAATAAAAAATAGCAACGGGGTTCGAACCTCGGCCGTCCAGGTGAGACCCAGCTGTATAAACCTCTACACCACAAAAGCTCTTGACAGAAATTGATTCCATCACGCAGACATATCGTAATACGAGATGGATCGACCAATAGGAGAGATCGATTTTTATATAGTGCACTATTTGTGTAAAGGATCTTTAAATGCAAAGTATAATTGGACTAATGAAAAATTAAAATTTAGCAGGAATTGATGGCGTTCCATTAAAGGTCTTTATAAATCTTCCGCACACTGCTCTTGAAGGGCAGCTGTAATTAGGGATGTTTCCTTTAACAGGGAATATCCCCTTATTTTTTTGGCACGGCCATGGTGATAATGATCCCCCTTGTTTCCGACCAATCATGATGATAATGATCCCTCTTGTTTTCGACCAATCTCGATGCTTCCGACACATTCAAAAATTATAGAAAATATTATTAAAATCAGAATATTATCTTTTTTGGAAAAGTATAATTTGCTGAATAAAAACCAATTTGCTTTTCAGGGCAAGAAGAGCGCTAGTGATGCGGTCTTCAATCTACTGGAGAGGCTTTATTTGAGCCTGGCTGCGGCGGTGTTTTGCGATTTTTCCAAGACATTAGATTGTGTGGATCGCGGAATAGTACTGTAAAAACTGTCTTGTTATGGGTTTAGGGGACGTGCTTTGACTTGGCTTGATTCCTATCTGGCTAATAGGAAGCAGGTCCATTGATTCTGGGGTTCCCTAGTGATCGATGCTTGGCCCACTGTTGTTTCTCATCTACATTAATGACCTAGCTTCCATCAACATTACTGGATTTTTTACGCTGTTTGCTGATGATACCACAATACTGCGGCTAGGAACGAATAACGGTACTTTGGGAGAAACCATGAGTAATAAAATAATGATATTTGAATTATAAAGGAGTGGTGTGATGCAAGCAGGTTTACTTTTAACATATGTAAAATTAATCTTATGCAGCCGCTCCAAATCTCTCACTGAGTGCGGAACTATTGAAAATAAAACTGCGCTAAATTTTTGGGAGTTTCTATTGACTCCAAATTGAAATTTGATACACATATTATTATGTTGACAAAAAAATTGTCACGGCTTGATATGCTATTAGATTGGTTCGCAATGAACTAGAAGCATAAATGGCAAGAAATGTTTACTTTGTCTCCGTAGAGTCTCGTTTGAAATATCGGATTCCATTTTGCGGCTTCGCTGGCCTGCATCTCATAGCATCTCTCAGTCTGCTTTTGTATTACAGAAGCTTGTTTTTTATATTTTTGTATTGTTTACATTTTTAGGTATTATGCTATGTCAGTGTTTTGATAACAAAGCTAATTTGATTGATTGTATAGCCTACATTCACATCCAATCCATGAATAATTGCCAAAATTGAAAATAATAGCTTTTATATTTTTTTAAAGCAGCTTATTATGTATTGAAATTTTCATCCCCAACGTTTGTCTAAGAATAAATTATGGAAACATCTCGGGATTCTTGGGTGTTGGGTACGGGATTACAGTTCCCATATTTAAGAGTCCGTTCACTGTAGACTGCTCGGGTAGCGCTACGGGGTCGGGTACACGGGCGTTACGGCGTGGGGTGGAGACTATCGCGCTCCCACTACTCCGATTTCACGGTGGACGTATTGAGGTACATATTTACCGATTTACCGTTATTATTATGATATTTTGAATATTAAATGTTGTTCGGCCGCGCGGGTTGGAATTGATTAGATGAGCGTTAACAACAATTATAAACCGAGTGGGCTGCCGGTTATAAAGTATAGAAATCTTGTTGGAATGGGCAGAATGTATGATTGAAAATATATAAGAGCTGATAATTGTTTTAAATATTCCCTTTGTTTATCGGTATAAATTTGGGTAAATCATCAACAGAGAACGTGAGCTGGGCAAAATTGGAGAATTTTTTTTTAAACTTGCTATATATGGGGGTTTTGATTTCAAAAGTGACATTAATTTTTGAAGAACATTTTGACCCTGTATAGCTCTGTGGCCCTAAATTGAGGAAGCCTGCTGCGATTTGATTCCATAAAATCAGTAATAATTCGTTTTCTATAATTTGAAAAAATTTGCTTCGGTATTTTTTTTTAAACGAAGACGCCTATTTTTCCTCTTGGGGAAAAAATATACTTTTTTTTCGATCGTGTTCATATTCGATAGGTGGATGGTAGGGGTTGCCATGATCCCAAAAAGCAAATTTATAATTTCGATCCCCCCACTCCTCCCTTAAAAATTGTAAGTTTTAAATGATATGCCGTGGAGAGTTCAAATTCGGTATAAGGGGGTTTTCGGGAACGGGGACTTCATATATGACCTAAAATTTTTCCTGGGTAAGAAAAAAAAACGAAAAAAAGGGGAATATCTTCATTTATGGTATAGGCGTTTTCGCGGTTGGGGATTTCCGAAGTGACGTCAGATTTTTCCTGGAGCGTACCAGGAAAACTGGATAAGAAAATAAAATAAAAAAAATAAAAACATATTTATTTTTGACATTTTTTTCCATGGAAACTAAACTTCCTCTCGAAAAACCCAAAAACACGTGTTTTTGAAGGTTATGTTTGAAACTTTCTAAAAGTAAGGTTCCTATGAGAAAGAGCAAATTAAACTCTTTTTGTATAGCAGTAGCTTTTTCTGGAAAATATAATTCCAAATTTATGGGAAGAATACACCTATTCTGGGTTAATGACCAGCCAAAGCAAGGGAAAAACGACTTAACCACAATTTTTTTTATATACTAGTGTAGAGAATACGAAAGGTAAATATTTTTATTTTTGCATATTTTTTAATGTGTTTGTTTATGTTAAAAAAATACCACAAAAACAAGGAAAATAATATCGTATTTTTTGCAATTTTTTCCGAGAAAAAAAACTTCGTATTAAAAAAACGCGAAAACGGGTGTTTTAGTATTCCTTCTTTTTAATCTTGGGAAATACTTCCGGGCCTGTACGTTTCTTCAAGTCCATATTTTCTTATGTCAATACCTTAGGGAAAAAAATTAAATGCTTACCAAGAGTAAAAATAGTATATTGTGTAACTAGGAGGAAAAGCAAAACATTCCTGGACGACTGTGGTAATTGCTGAGGCCAGCAACACAGGAGTCCAGAAATGTGCTTTTCCTACGAGTTGCACATACTATTTTTTATCCGATCGAAATTAATTAGAATACGTACTTATAAAAATAGAGCCAAATCTTACTCTAAATAAGAACGGTGTTTTAAATTTAAACTCAACATAATATCAAGTTTTGAATCGAGCGAGCTTGAAGTTTATTACGTAACTACGGAAATAACATCTAAATGTTGCTTTTGATAGACGTCGATTTGACAAACAAGGCGTTTGAATAGAACAGAAATGTTACATTCCCGGCCTAGGACGGGAATGTTATATTCCCGGACAGTTATTTTCTATTCTTGTACAGTTATTGCAAGTTGCCAAGCAACGAATACACTATACTGGAATCATGACTTTTGCGGTGAGAAAACACATCGGAAAGGTGTCGTTTTTCGTCCGATCGCATAAAAAATATTTTCTCATTTCATAAAGAAGAGGCTTAAATAAAATCAATAATAATTTAATTTTCTCGATACTTTTAGGTGATAAGCTAAACCTATTAATTAATTGCAAAAAAATAGTATTTTCACTAGAAAATGCAAGTGGGAATATTTAATTTCAGTCTATAATATCAATAAAACACAAATACCATTAAAAAAAAATCCTTATATTTGAAAAAAAATTTACTCGAAATTTGTGTTTCCCTTTGTTATTTGGTGAGCTTATACAGTGCCCTCCAAAAAGTTCGTAAAATATGGGAAACCTTTTTGTTTTTGGTTTCTCAGAAAAAATTATTCGTCTTAGGAAAAAAAATTATATGGATCAAAAACAAACAAAAATGTTTATTAAGTTTTTACGTACGAAGGACAGTTGTTCAATAAACTGATGGCAAACAATGAAAAAAATTAATAAACTAGGTACCAATTTTTGACTCCAGTTTATTAAAAAGCTGTACCTCATTTGAAAAAAGTTGTAGAGCTTTTGCTTGCATTATGATGGCTTTTAAATTCGCTGTTTCAAAGATTTTATATCCGATAACTTTTTACTTAAAAAAATCATATCTTTTTTGCACATCATATACAGTGCGTGCCCGGATCGACGCATTAATAGGTGAAGATGTCTGAAAATGTTTGAGTTGAAATTTAAACTTCTGGGGTTCAGCCCTGATTGGATAGAAACTAATTTGAGCCATAATTTCAGTTTCGAAAAATCCAGATCCATGTCTTGTAAACGTACAAAAAGCTTATTTTTCCCACTAGTAAAGTATTTTTTCTGTTGGAGATACGACAGAATGCTATTAGGGAAAGTTGTTCAGAAAGGAAAATTGAGTAAGAGTACAAAATTTCAAAGGCTGTGCCTACTTCGATATTTTGTCTTATTCTTCTCTTTTTTTAAGAAAATAAACTGATCTTCTTGAAATTTTGCATAATTCGATAATGTATCATTCTGAACAACTTTTTGTAACGAAAATTTTCAATATGTTTAACATGGAAGTTACCTGTACTTTATTAAAAAAGAAAGAAGAAATAAGGCAAAATATCAAAGTTTGAAATTTTGTATTCTTACTCAATTTTTCTTTCTCAACAACTTTTCTTAATAACATGTTGTCGTATCTCCTACAGAAAAAGCAGTTTACTAGTGGGAAAAAATAACCATTTTGTAAATTTCCAAGGCATACTCGATTTTTGAAACTAAAATCATAGCAAAAATTAGATTCTCTACAAGCAGGGCTGAACCCCCAGAAGGCAAAATTTTAACTGAACATTTTCAGTCTTTTTCACTTATTCATGCGTCGATCCGGGGACACACTGTACTACTAAGTAGTGTTTTTTATGCAGAGACTTTTATCACGAATACATTTGTCTGAGAAGCCAATAATAAAGTGTGTCATATGATATGAACTACAAAAATTTCAATTTGGACCTTCCAACTAAGAACAGAAGAACTTTACTTTATATAATTAGCTTACATTATAATTGAAACGTATAGTTACTTTTTAAAACAACATAGTTTTCATTCAGGGGCTCGTTCAGGGGTGTAGGATTTTTTATCTTTAATTTTTTGAGCCTCAATAATATAAGTTGGATCTCTTATTTTCATGCCTCTTGTGTGTCTTGGATCAATTATTTCAGGCAAGAGACAATTGAAATAAAACTTTTCAAGCTTTGGTAACATTGATTTTTCGAAAAACTCTTTGTCGATTGGAACTTCTAAATAAATAATTTCTCTAAGAGTCCATACCGAAAAATAACATTTTTCTTTGAGGGCTATATTTAATTGGCCCTGAACCTGATAATAATAATTGTGATTTTTTTTCAATTTGTAATTTTCACCGTCTACTTCCAAATATTGTATTAATTTTTTTGAAATAGCCTCTTTAATGGTCAGGTTTCTTGCTGAAAAGGGACATTTGATTTCAACTAGGAATCCCGAATTTTCCTCGATACCATCCGGAGAAGCACCAAGAAATGGCCAATTTTGGTTTATCACAAGACCGGAATCAGAAATATTGAAACCAAATCTTGATTCCAACGATCTTTTTGCCCTGTCTTCATTATTTTTTCCCCAGGCAGTAGCTTTAGAAAAAAATTCTTTATACAAGATATCTGTAATGGTAGATGCGCAACTTGTTGTTGGACGCATTTTACAAATTTTCCCAAATAAAGAAGATGTTAACATTGTTTTTCTATACTGCCTCCATTCAGCAGAATCCGCTTGAAGACGAGTATTAATTTCTATTTGTCTATACTCAGCTTCGGATTTATTCAACTTTTTTAATAATTCCGTTTTTAAATCTTCAAACGCTTCTTGATCCAGATCTGGCTTTTGACAATTTTCTCCATAATTAGCATCTGGTTCACTTGACTTGCTAGCAGAGAATACTAGTTTCCTCCTGGACTGAGAATGTTTCTTTTGCCTATTTAATTTTAACTGCTCAATTCTCTTCACATTTTTTCCAGGACTGTGTCCCCCACTCAAGTGCTTGAATATATTATACAGCGGTCTTTTCGTATTTTTTGAAACCACCGCAGAAAAACAGCGTCCTTGATAACATCTTCTAAGAGTATAATTTACTCGTTTACCTCCAACTTTTTGTGCAATGTTAGCATTGAATTGTTCCACAATGTTAGTGTTAACGTTTTCCAGCAAGCTTCTGGAATGTCCTGCTAAATAGCGCACGGCTTCCATTAGTTTTTCCTCAATGGCAAATGTTCGAAAATCCGACATATAATTGTTTTTATCAGCTTCTATCTTTTGACAAAAATATTTCAATTCGGAACAGCCTTTATGCTCCCCAAATATGTGGCTATACTGTTAATTATATCTTTCCTTAGGTTTCTAATTTTTTCCTCCTCACTGAGGCCTTCTTCTTTTTTTCGGTATTGAACTGCTTTTGCCACAGCTGTTCTGCATCGCAAAATGTTATTTGAAATAATATTTCTCAAAGCCCCAGGAACGCCTTTTACTTTAGAAAGCTCCCGTAATTTGCTGCTATAATTCCTCAGCAAATGATTAGTACATTCTATTTTTTGAACCACACAGGTTTCATAAGGCCTACTATCTAGAATTTTCTTGTAGCAGCTACTATCTCCATCTGCTATCATTTTATTGTAAATAAGGTTATACATTTCCAAACTTGAGCAAAATCCTTCTGCAATTATGCTCGCTTCCATAGCCGTGGAAGATGAGTTCCAGTTTTTGTAGCAGGTATGTTTAGCAGCTTGTCCACCTTTGTTTTCAGCTCTTTGGCAAACACAACAATATTTATTTTTTACTCCCAAATATAAAATTTTACCAGATTTTACCCCAACAATTGCAGCAACTCCAGAGAGAGAATTATAATTTCCACCACCTCTGTAGGATCGTTTTGCCCAGCTTCCATCACAGACTACTGTAATCATCGGTGTTCCATTGATGTCAACACTGTTATATTCTAAAGCCATCCTTGCCTCTTCTTCAGCGGCCTCTTTCATAGACCTCCAAGCGATTTCTTCCCAAGCATTACATATTTGTGTATGCACTTTCTTGTACAACGTAAAACTTAAAGATGGAATGTCCATTGCTCCGGTAATGTTTCTCAATTGTGTATAGCCCCCACCTGTATTCATTACAGCTGTAACGGTAGAAGTGTTTATGTCAACTTTTTCAGGTTGTTCTGGACAAGTAGAAATTGTTTTTGTAAAGTTGCACATATCACACTCAAATGTGAGTTTCGACTCAAAACCTTTTTTCAATTCATTCACAATACGCATGTTTGCAAGGCTGCATCCAAATAAAGGCGAATGATTCGAAAGGTTTTTCATGGAATCAATAAACTGCTGCAGATATACTATTCGACATCCGTCGATAGTCACCTCTCTGCAAAAAAAAATCAGTGATAATAATTCCATGTAAAATATATAATTTTCCAGATATATTTCATAGAAAAAATAGGTCTGTTTGGTAATGAAAACTTTTGTATCCAAGAGTTTTTTTCGTATCTCTAAAAATAACAGAGATATCAACGATTTTAAATCGATAATTTTATTGTCAGAGTTTCAGACTTATATTTTTTTACAAAATCTTAAGAAAACTTACACCTTTCTTTTTTGTGGTAATTTAGGGGATTCCTCAGAGGATTCATTTCCTACACTAAGCACCTCTATGTTCCTGGAGCTGAAAAAAATATTTGAATATTATTTTTATTGTTATTTTTATTATTATTATTATTATTATTATTATTATTATTATTATTATTATT
>MU182017.1:210618-241631 GCA_016904865.1 Pissodes strobi | reverse complement strand
TATTATTATTATTATTATTATTATTATTATTATTATTATTATTATTAATATTATTATTATTATTATTAATATAATAAAAAATAATATTGTATGTCTCATATATTCAAACTAAATCTTGCTGTTTTCTAGGACATGTCTAAAATTAGGAGAGCGGAGGGGTGGAGGCTTTTGAGCCATATTGTATAAAGTGATATATGATATAATTTCTATTTTATTCTTACCAGCATGGTTCTTCATCCATACAAACACTTCAATTTTCTTCCGGATCATTTGACTTCACGGAAGTTGTCTCACGTCCATTACCCTTTCTAAAATAAGTAACATTAGTTAATAATTTAAATAAATTATTTTTCACATTTATTTATAATAAATTCCAAAATATACTTACTCAACATTATCAGGAAATGATAAAATATTTTTGGTCAGGCAAGGAAGATCAACACGGCGAGCTCTAAAAGTGAAGGATTAATTTGTTTATTAATTGTTTGGACCCTGGATATATTTCCATAGCTAGCTAACGAAACTGAATGCGGTTTTTGTAATGAAGCCTGAATCTTCGTGAACAGATTTTTGGAATTAAAAATTTATCACGGCTTCTTGCAACTACCTCTATATTTCCGATGGCCAGGCACACAGTCTCAAAAATAGAAATGCACAATTTTCGTGAAAAGAACAAAGGCCCGCCTGAACAAAACAAAATACATCAAATTTTATTTGTAATAGCAGGATTATGAAAATCTTTGTAAAAACAAAAAACAAGGAATTTGTCAACGACATTTTTAAAAAATTATCTTGCATAAAAATTACCTAATTTTGGAGGAAAACAAAAGCAGTTTCAAAAGCTTCAAACGAACATACTATCGAGCTGTGAGGCTAAAATTTCCATATGGTTATATGGAACTTTTTACTTTTGAATCTTGAAATAAAAAAAATGTCTGCCAATTTGGGAGAACATTCAAGTTTTTGAATTTTGCAAGTTAGTTGTGAAATGCTCTATTTAATCGATGCAAGATCTTTTTTGAATATTTCATACCAAAAAATCTGGTCGCAAAGATCGAAGCTCCAATGAGAAAAACTCCATTCAACTCCATTGGCTCATGCTGGACATATAAAATGTTAAAATTGGACTACAAATTTTAATTTAGATGTATTGGTGATTGTAATTATCTTGAACTTGGGTGAACCTGCTAAAAATGCAATATTTATGCCTGTTATCACGTCATCGAATATGACGGTTTCCCATAAAAATAGCATTTTTTGTTTGGGTTAGTAGTGATTGTTATAAAATCTCGAAAATTTTACCGAATTCGACTGATTTTGAATTCTTGATCTTTTGTAGATATATAATAAAAATATTCATGTATTGTTTTGATAAACATACGGGTATTCAAAAACCTAGGAGTTTTTTTTTACTCAATATGCCTAAATTGGTTATTACTATTTTGACTTATATTGTAAAACAACTGGTTGTCAAGATTAAATAAAAAAGTAAATAAAATAAAAAGATTAAGAGCAATCATCCCCTCGATAAAAATTGCGAAAACTGCTCTTCCACTTTTGAAAAGATATCAATAATGAAATGGTTTCTTATATTCCGGTTTTAAAATTAATTTAAAATAGTATATTGTGTAACTAGGAGAAAAAGCAAAACATTCCTGGACGATTGTGGTAATTGCTGGACGAGGCGCAGCCGAGGCCAGCAACACAGGAGTCCAGGAATGTGCTTTTCCTACGAGTTGCACATACTCTTTTTTATCCGATCGGAATTAATTAGAATACGTACTTATAAAAACAGAGCCAAATATTACTCTAAATAAAAACAGTGTTTTAAATTTCAACATAATATCAAGTTATGAATCGAGCGAGCTCGGAGTTTATTACGTAACTAGGGAAACCACAAACAAGGTGTTTAAATATGACAGAAATGTTATATTCCCGGCCTAGGACGGTAGGACGGAAATGTTGTACCATCGTGCCGAAAAAAAACTGGGACAGCAAAATGTAGTTTAATCTGCCGGACTATTAGTTTGTTTTGAAGTTATCAGTTTGATTTAATTATGTGACTGACGGATGTGTCAAAAGAAATATAATATAATATAATATAACCTAAACGTGGTATGCCACGTCGTTTGCAAGCCTTAATCGATAATAACGGTGCAAATGCCAAATATTAAAAAATCTCGTTTTTATTTTTGTTACATTTTAAAACAATAAACATACGTATTTCCATTTTTCCTCGTACTTTTACAAAAGGTGCTAGTATTATTGTTTCGGTATTTCACCTTTTCACTTCCATGACAACAATGATAACCTATCCTCAATAGATTTTGCATACTCTTTATAGCCTAGGAGCTATTCAACAACGAGAATTTTGTTGTCCCAGATTTTTTTCGGCGCGATGCACAGTGTTGCGTACCATGGACAATATTCAAAAATATTATATTTCAAAAATCAAATATATTTTGTATCTACGAATTTTAAATGCCTTAAATGTCTAAAAACCCTATTATTAAGTGTCAGCCTGTTAAAACGACTTGGCAGTAGGCGCTGGAATGTCATATAAAATAATTACGCAGCAAATTGTTGAACTATTTGTCATTTTTGACTTGTTTGAGAAAGTTATTAATTTAAATCCCAGTTCATAAGCGGTGTATGTGAATTATGGAAAATGCTATGGAAGGTAAATACTTATTGTTGCCAATATTATTTTGATTTTCCTTTTGTATTTTTAATATAAATAAAACTTAAACAAATGCGAACCAATTTTTTCTAAGAATACACGTACTCAGACTTTGACAAGAGATTAAAAAAATATGTAGAAAAATGTATCAGTATTTTTTTTAGAAATAACAATATATTTATTGGTCTTCATTATCCAATAACAGATTCCTGCAGCACGCTGCAACAACTCCATTATAATTTATTTTTAGAGATCGCCTTCAAGGTCAAAAACAGGAGCCTTTTTGAAATATGGGTGTCCGGCTCAGGCAGCGACAAAGTTACAGAAGTAATCGCTGGGATTAAGGCATTCCTTAAACTAAAGGACATCCCTGAGGAATATGAGAGATTGTTGCAAGAAAAAAGTACCAATTTCTGTTTAAATATTAGTAGAATGTGGAAGGGCTGTCATAGAACGCGCAAACGTTTTGAGAAACGTCACCAGATATGGCTCGATAGCAATATGGATTTTTCACAACTGTTAGTCTTACCTAATATACCACCAAGTGTCATAAAACTATCTAGATCTACTCGTGGAAGACCACGAAAACCTTTCGATGAGGCTTCAGTGAAAACTGAAAAACGACGAGTGCAAGAATTAGCTGAGAAATCTCCGGCCGAGTTACGGTTTGCTGCCGAAAGGTCTGAACGGTTATCTGATCCTATATCAGAAAAAAATAAATCTTTATCGCATCAGATAGCTTGGTCACTGTTTTTTTATTTAAATTTGTCGGTCAGAAAATATAATATTTTACGTAGTGTAGTAAATAGTATACATAAAGACTGTTTTCCAAGCTACCAAATATAGTAATATCCTAAATTTTCAAAATTCTTTATCTACTAATTGCTTGCCATGACAACACCGGATGGCATAAATTATATCTGAAAACCATTGCGCTTACAAAATTCCGTATCTGGAGGTTTCTGTGCATGCGGGTTTGAAGCATGAGATCAGCACTATTGCCAGATTTTCCAGTTTTTAGCCACACAATTATAATGTGGAGGGCAAAACTAAGAGATCTCGCAACAGTGTCGATACTATTTTTCAATTCTGCATGCCCAGAAGCCCACATATACCAAATTTAGTTAGCGCAACTTTAACGGTTTTAAAGATATTCAAGCGTTCCGGTACTTTTTACTAATCCCGTATAGCCGCGAGGCCATGAATTGTACAATTTATATCTAAATATTTGAAATCTACTGCATAAAAGTTACTAAGGCCAATGTGTATTTCTTTTTCTATCAGGTATTCTAAGGAATAACTGTTTATAATTTTTCTGCGCGAGAATCTATGTGTGTAAAATTTGTATTTGAATATTGTCAACCTTTAATTAGGTGACAAGGGTTTCGACACCTGATATTCTGGATTTTTGTATTTTTGCTGTTAAAGTATGTTAATATACTAAAAATATATTTTCAAAATACAGCATATTTACTATAAACAAGAGTTATTGAATTTTGTCCAGTTTTGCCTATGCCACAAGACACTGTGCGATGGTACATACAGTTATTGCATGTTGCCAAGCAACGGAAACAATATACTGGAATCATGACTTTTGTGGTGAGAAAACACATCGGAAAGGTATAGTTTTTTGTCCGATCGGATAAAAAATATTTTTCTATGGTTCTCTTTTTTTTGGTTTTGGTTTATAATGGCCTATAACCCCAGTGCATGAAGTTAAAAAGTAGAAAAATGACGAATTTCAACTAAGTTCAAAGTGTTATAACTACTTTAATATTTCAAATTTTCAAGAAATAAAAAAAAACCTGAGAAATTTGTTTATCTATCCAGAGAACTTAAAAAATTATCCGAAAAACAAACCATTTTTCCCATCTTTTCAAAAAGCTGAACGCTTGTAACCACATCATTCTAAATATATTACATTTAGTTATATGCAGTAACTTCTCCCGCTCTTCAAAAGGAATGAGCGATCTTAAAAAATATGGTGCTTCTTGAGGTTGTCTATAAAAAAACTTACGCATTATATTTAGCGATGTTATTCCCTTTTTTTCGACGTGCACACAAACGCAACTTTGATTTTGCTCCTTTTCGATAATCAGGTTCCATAATAAAGCAGTTTATATCGCTACACTAAACTAGGCACTAAGGTAGAAACAGAAAGTCCAGAATGTCTGGCCGGCGCGGCACAAGAGTTGATCTTGATCACTAAACTAAGCACTAAGTTCAATGTAGTCAAAATTGTTACGTAAAAGTAAATAACAACACACAATGGGAAACAGAAAAAAGTTTGTAAGAACTTGACAAGACTACTACAAGACGAACAATCGACAACAAATGACAATAAGGGCGGTATTCAAATTTAGACCGTTTTATTGTATGCAGGTGGATGGCGCGGCGCCGAGTACCTACAATGAATAAGTAAGTTGACCGACCCTTTTGATGTCGAACAAGCCGCCCCCGCCGTTTTTTTTGTCCGTGCTCGTAAATCACAGACCGATGATGCATTATTTTAGGGAATTAATAACTGGTTGGAGCCTACCAGAACTGATACGAGATATTTATTTGAAGCATGACAAACGGAAAACATTTTAGTTCCGGTTAAGCTTCGCATTCTTAGAATCCGTATATAAATTGGATTCTTTCAGCTAATTAATGAAAACATATGTTTAAATAATATTGTTTAAATATATGTTTTCATTAATTAGCCGAACGGATCCGATTTATAAACGAATACAAACGGATTCTAAGAATGAACGGAAAAAGAGAAAAACTATTGCTTGAATCCTACAGATTATAGAATCATGAATACTGAAAGTGATTTGCACCCAATATATTATTTGACACAAAAATATATATATAATCCGCTACGTTTAAGTCCAGTCCTGACCGCAGTAAACGGCCACATGCTCCTCCCCTTGAATAAAACGCACGTGACAGATGCATTTTAATATTTGGTTTGTGAAGCGCTGCAGACGTTCGGGACTTAGCATAGAATTTTGAGTAATTTTTGTCAAATCGATATTATTTTGGGATCATTGCAAAGCTAAAAGATCGGCCCACTTCCCTCGTGTAAGCGATTTTTGATTTAGGTCCCTATTTTTAAGGAAAAAAATTGTAAACATATCGATTTATTGCATAGATTACTATCTAAATTTCAAAAATTAAAAAAACAATTTGGAAAAACTATTACACGGCAACCCTAAGAAACAGGGCTATCTTTCCAGTGTTTTTTAATTTAGGTCGCTAAGTTTATTCGTTTTCGAAATATGTGTTAAGAGCCGAGCACGTAAAATGGGTCTATTTTAGGCGCGCCATGGACTTTATGACCCCTTCATACCAGCCCCTCCTAACCTAAGGCTGCACGTTTTAACGTAACTACACTATGGGTCAAATTATGGCTGTATATTTTTTTAAACTAATAACTTTATTGTTTTTCGTCCGATGATTTTTTGACAAATTGCTCTAGAGTAGTTGCGGGTCAGCATTTAATAGTGGCGGAAAGGGCATTATTTAAAAACTTGGACCTATATCCTCGTTGCAATGTTGCAAAGATAAACGCTTTGAACTAAGGTAGAGAATTAGGAGAAAGTTGAAATAAATATAGAACTCATTTCCTTTTCATTCAGGGACTATAATAATAGTTAAATACGTTTCAAAATGTAGAACTAACGAAAATAATATTGTGGAAGCATATATTTTGTAAATTTTTGTTCGATTTTCAGGGAGCAATTCTATCTTTTGGCACTATAAACGAATTTTCAAACTCAATTTAAACTTTACATATAATATGTGTTATGGCTAGCATTGTATGGAAATCTAAACATTCTAACTGCATATTCTTGTTTTAACTTGATAAAGCTAAGACTTAAATATCAGATTTTAATTTCCTCCCACCAATTTTAAATATTCGGTTCACATTAATTTGGGGCACTATTATTTATATATTAAAAAAAGGGGTTTAAACAGAATAACAAGGTGTGCACATGAAGAATCAGAAAAAAAACGAAAATAGCTTTGGAATAACTTTGCATCGAAAAAAATTAGTTACACCGACGGCTTGGAATATGATATGCTTGACGTCGGTAACGGTAACTGGCGTCCGATTACTTTGTCGTCGGACTGCTCCGGCTGGTAGCGTATCTTGGGATGGAGGCTCGCGATGTTACCGATCTCCACACAGTAGGGAAATTTAGTGGAATAGACGGGTTATCCCGCAATAACCGCATCCTCCACGCAGTCATAAAAGATACGTAAGCCTTCCGACACGGTGCTACAAGTCCTCTGTGGCGAGAGGAAAGCGCTAGGTCGGTGTCAGCATATACTTATTGCTCAGATATAATGAATAATTATGACTCTGCCTATACCACCATTGAGAACAATGTTGAAAGGATGACACAAATTGAAATAAGCAGAGAGGTCAAGCAGGATGATCCTATGTAATTTTTTCCTTGACTAAACCAAACTGATGCAAAAGCCCGATGAAACACTTGGCGCAATGAACAGAATAACAGTTCATGCTTATGCGGACGATATTATATTATTCGCTGAAACCGAAAGAAGGCCAACAGCTACTAAAAATGGCGACGAGCTTCTTCAGTACCTGTGGAATAGCTCCTTACATCCCCGAAAGTTCTGCCTTTTCAGTGAAAGTAAGCTGAGGAAATAAGCACATGAACAATATTTTTCTCCCTCTATTGTAATTCGAGGAGCAACCGCTAAGCAATCCTTCAAATATCTATACAAGAAGTACGACTAGACAAGCTCTTATGAGCAAGATCTATATGAGCTTAAGCTGAGAATGAGCAGAGTGCGAGCAACGCCCGTAAGGCCACACCAAAGGCTGGAGCTGGTCAAGGTGAACATGATTCCTAAAGCAATAGATCAATTCTTGAAACCGACCGTGCCGTTAAGAGCCTTAGGTGATACCGACAGGGCAATAAGAATGGCGACCCGGTAGATTCTTCACCTATCAAGAATGTCCTCGTATGCATACATCCATGCTTCCATTAGGGAGGGACGACTTGGCGTGTTGTCCATGAGAGTGTACATACCGAAGATTATTAGATTGTTGTCTAATAGCCGATTACTACGATGAATAATCCTGACTTTAATTTTACAAGTTCCGATAATCAACGAATCTTCTGTTTAATTGTCAGATGAGGAAAATGTCAGAGTTCTGATCATCCAATCCGGAAAAATAACCTAAAATTATTTTAACCGCCAAAAGAGCACCGGTTATGAAAGAGCTCAGAGGAATAAAAGGTTGACGAACTAATATTAAATATTGCTTGTAATTCTATACTCATTACTCATAGAAAACTCTCATGGGCTTCTAGCTCTTAAGAAGTATTTTTTACAATAAGTCAAAAGAAGCATTACTAAGCATTAATTTAAAAATATTGGGGAAAAACTAACGATTAATTAATCTCAAGACATGAAAATGTTCTGGAATAATTCAAAAATCAAGAATTTAATTACCACAAATTGGGAAATGATACTAATTAGCATTAATTGTTCGCCATGCTGGGCATTTTCGTAATTTTTTCGGCTGAAAGGGGAATAATTAATTTTCGCCCTTCTTTAAACTTAAAGGAGACGTTTATTTTCTCTGAAAAGCCTGAATGTAGAACACACAACGTCTAGCTCTCAGTCGTAAAATAATTATTTAAGGTAATTAATTGGATAACTTGTTTTGCTTTGGCCAGCACCATCTGGCCTACACTACATCCAAGGATTGAAAAAGAAATTAATAAATTGGTAGTACTTGACTGCAACCACAATAGTGCCAAATGTATAGAAAATAAACAAACAGACAACCTTAGCAGTGAAAAAATATATTCGTCTCCTAACATTGACCTACACTTTTCGTACATTTAACGAAATCAAATTAACAATTTCATGACCTAAAAAGTAAGGTTGTCCTGATTAGATTTCTTTATCCGGATAATTTATTGAAGCAGCGCTATTTCATTACATAGATCGAATATTGGCAAACAGCATATGTGTTAGTTTTGGTTAGTTTAAGTTGCGAAATTTTTTCTTGAATGATTTATTGATCGATTAAGTATAAGTCAGCTCTTTAGCGGCTCGATTGCTCAGCTATTAAAAATATATAACAGGTGTTAAAGTTCTTTGATGAGTTGACCTATTGATTATTTGCCATACAACTTGTAGATTGGAGATTGCTAGAGAATCGTTTCGGCTAGTTTCAGCCGCCCGACACTGCTACTTTTATTACGTAGGCTTCTTTCAAACGTAGCTGTTTTCTTGGGAGTCTTTTGCAGAGTTGGGGTGGGCCTTGGCAGAGTAGATATTCTGCGGTTCCAGTTGCATTGTTGCAAAATCTGCATTGGCCGTCTTCTGCTTTGCTTATTGCCTTTAGGTGGTATTTTACCGGGCAGTGTCCAGTGAGCAGTCCGGCGATAGTTCT
Source organism: Pissodes strobi (assembly GCA_016904865.1). Taxonomy (NCBI): domain Eukaryota; kingdom Metazoa; phylum Arthropoda; class Insecta; order Coleoptera; family Curculionidae; genus Pissodes; species Pissodes strobi. The sequence goes on along the minus strand of MU182017.1, from coordinate 232,521 downwards.
AATATCTGCTCTGTTCAGGTCTAAGAGCAGTTCTGCTCTTTTCGCAGAGATGGTGATAAACCTTTTCGCCTGTCTTAGCCCTGGAGTCTTTCTCCGGTAGCACGACAGTTGGTCTTTTTGCCATTTCTTTAGTACTTCGATGATGTGGCTCTTCATAAGGCCACAGTAGGGCTCTGGACCATAATATGGTGTTTCAACTCCTTCTTTCGCAAGGCAGTCTGCTTTGTCGTTACCCTCTATGCCTCTATGGCCAGGAACCCACATTAAAGTTACCTGGTTGCATGTTGTTAGTTCTTTTAGGGTTTACTTACATTCCCAGACTAGCTTTGACACGGTCTTGAAAGCTTTTAGAGCCACCTGGCTGCCTGAAAATATGTAGAAGTCGTTGTGTGAGGCACTCTTCTGCACATATATTTATGGCAAGAACTTCGGCTTAGAAGTTGGTTATATATCTGCCTATCAGTTTGGAAAGCTTACGATTTGGACCTGCTCAGTCCTGCTCCTTTCGCTAGTTCGAAACCATCTGTGTACCACAGCGATGCGTTATCGGCCTGAGGGTAGTTTTACTCTCTTATGATTAGCGGTCAGCAATAACACATCTAGGGACATCTAAGTCCAATATGACCGTCATTTGGTCACTTGATTTGCTGGCATTTTCCAGTTTTTTTTCTTCAAAGATGCGCAGGTGACCAGTCAAATCTCCAGGCTTGAATTTGCCTATTTGGAATAGCCTGTGAGCACTGGTAATCGCCTCCCTCTTCACACTGAGATGGAGAGGAGGCATGTTCAGCAGTACCTCTAAGGCTGCGGTAGGGCATGTTGACATTGCCCCTGTTATTCCCATGCATATCAGCCTTTGTAATTTATTAAGTTTGGTCCGAGCAGTGACCAACTGGGTTTTTGGCCATCATACCAGCGAGGCATAGGCTTATTATTGTTTGGTAGATCCAATATACCATTTTTGGCTTTAGGCCTCATGTCTTGCGAACTAGTTTGCAGCATGTCCAGGTTGCCGCTGTGGCTTTAGAGATGGTGTTTTCTCGATGCTTGTTCCAGGTGAGTTTACGGACCCTAAATATTTTACCTCGGTGGAAAAAAGTTAACTGTGTTTCATCTAGGATGGGAGCTCTCATTTCTAGTTTGCTTCTTTTTGTAAATGGAATAAGAATGGTTTTCCTAGGATTTAGGGAGAGTCGCTGCCCTTCGCTTCAATTCTAGATGGTGTTTAGGGCATTTTACATGCGATTTGCCATACACCGGTTGCTCTATACAACTTACTATTTGTCTCTTTATATAGGCATTTGAAGAATTTTAAATCTTGAACTCCGAAGAGTTTTGTTAATGCTGATTACTTAGGTATAAATAATTATTTGGCTATAAAAAACTAAGAACAGATAAAAGTGTTAATGATGATCTTAACAAGAATACTAGTCCAAAACCTGCAGATGATTGACAATTTTTTCCGGCGCAGCGTTAAGTATGATGTTACAAAAGTGTAATAATTATTCAGTTAATTGGAAATCCTAGATATTTTTAGGAAATATATAAAGAAAGTGTATTCATACATTTTAAGCCTATTATTTATTTTCGGAAAGGTATACCTCCTTGGTAATAGAAGTGGAAAGAATCTGGAAGCAGGAAAGAGTGCAAATCATTCCAATCATAATATCCACAACAGGCATCGTACATTAAACCTTCACACAGCATCTTACATAAAACCGTGACCCAGCTAGATTCAGAGATACATCATCATATACAGAAAGCGATAATACTGAAGACATGCAGCATAGCCCGAATTTTTTAAACCAATGAGTGCAATGTGCAGACTTTGTACCCAATTTGGAAAAATCTGGAAAAAGACCCACAAAAAATAAAAAACTATCATAATTATCATAAGCTAACTTATGAAATATTCATGAATATTATTTACAGATATTACAATACCTATTGCATTGACTAGCTAATAAGTAGTTAAAGCAATTCAAGGATCTCTAGTCCTCTCAATTTTTCTAAAATACTTATTGATCTTAGTTAGAGGATCCCCATTTCCAGCTTCCTGCGCGACTTACTCGCTCGACTAAGTCATTACATAACCATTATACCAGTGGTCCCCAACCTTTTTTTATTTGCCACCCTTTTCAGATTTTCAATTTTGGAGACTACGCTACAATTTTATCAAAATTTTGTAATGACTATTACTAATTTTTCCGAGATTCCTTTATTAAAGTAGCGTTGGTAACACTACTTTAATAATTATTCGACAATCATGGAGTTTTTACAAGTTTCGTTTTATTCAAACATACAGAATGTTTCTGATCTTTAATTTAACTAACCCAAACAACGGTTTAAAGAAACATATTGTAAGTCTTAACAAAAGTGATGATATTTTCTAATAAATATATTTAATGTGATTACTGAGCTTGCATCTGCGTAACAAGTTATATTATTCTTGACGGAGTTTTTATCAAAGCCAATCTTATGTCATCTTGAATATCTAACTCTCTTTGTCTGCAGAAGAGTTGAAAATCTGCTTTCACAGAGATAAATAGAAGCAAAAATATCACTAATATTTGAAAAGAAAGCATGGACACTTTAGGATACCAATGACGAATAGAACAACAAAATCGGATCACAGATTTTCCTGAAATATATCATGCGCTGAGGAATCAATTCGAGGCTCCAAAAATTCACCCCGCACTGCTCAGCGAGATAACGTTTATTTTCAGATGCAAGAACTTGTAGGTGATCAGTAATTTCCTCAGTAAGATTGTCTACAATCCCTGCTTCCGATTGGTTAGCTTGATGCAAAGCTGTTCAAACATGATACATTTTCTAAAATTTACTTTACAACGCCTGAATACTATCTCTGAAGTAGATAACATACCATGAAGTTTCAAATTTAGCTTGTTTAGCTGATATGAGATGTCTGATAAAAAAGTTACTCTTTGGATCCAGGTCTCATTAATAAAGTAGGCCATAAAGTCGTGTTTTCTTTTCATTTCTGAGTTTTAATTCATTTTCCAATTCAAAAACACGGTCAACAACATTTCCTTTTGATAACCAACGAACGTCAGTGAGGAAATGATAAGAATCCATGTCTTTGCATAGTATTATATTTCATATAATTAACAATTGTATTCAATGTGTCCAGCCTTTCTTTCAAAAGCTTTGGAAGCGTTTTAGAATATCCAATTAAATGGTCAAATTATCCATTATACGTTGTGTAAAGTTCTGTATCTATTCATTCCTGCATAAGCATATATCAAAACAATTTTGAATCTGTATAGCTTCTGGAACTAGAGAATTTTGTATTGAATTTTTGTTCCAAGGCTGTAGACACAAACGGCGATATACACACCTGCCTTATCGACTGTAAAAAAGCTTTAGGCCGGGTACAACATGACAAATTCATAGAAATCTTTAAAGGAATTGGTCTAGAGAAGGATTAGGGATGACCTTTTATGGAAGTCATACTCAGAACTGATAATAAAATATCAATTTGGATAGAAATTCAATCCCCATTGTGTGTTATTGTCTCTGCTCTTATTCAACATATGAATGACTGTTCACTTGAAACGCATACGAAGAATGTTTAGTATTGTTTTTAATGTATGTTTCTCCAAAACTAAAAAAGGTGTTTCAATGCGGATTTCAAAATATTAAGGCCAAGTTCATGACCTATAGACTAGGTTACCGGGTACTTTTAATATTGGGCATATTTTGTATGTACAGGGTGTTCGGATATATTTTAAACGGGGTTTACACGCTTTATTTTTCGAGATATAGAAAAATGGTAAATACAAAAGTTTTAGGATTTTGTCGGAGCCGCCATGATTTGTCGTCCTTGAATATACAGGGTGTGCTATGTAGCAGTGGTAAATATCAACTTTGTTATTTTATATAGAACACCCTGTATATTATTGCATATTTGGATTTTGCGGAGATTTCTAGACATATTTCAGTTGAAAATCGACCATTTACCAAGTTTGATAGCCTGTAAAATCTAAACAGCTAATGATAGAGCAAAATGGTTTGCACTTTCCTGTCTTGGGTTTTCATAAGCTATCGTTTGACACTAACTTTAGATTTAACCAGAAGTTAAATTTAACCGGAATTTTAACCTCTGGTTAAGTGAAATAAATAGTGTCAAACGATAGCTTATGAAAAACCAAGATAGGGAAGTGCAAACCATTTTCCTCTATCTTTAGCCGTTTAGATTACACAGGCTGTCAAACTAGGACATTATTCATGAAATATGTCTAGAATTCTCCGCAAAATCCAAATATGCAATAATATATAGGGTGTTCCATTAAAATAGCAAAGTTGATATTTACCCGTGCTACATGACACACATGTATATTCAAGGATGACAAATCGTGACGACTGAGACAAAATTATAAAACTTTTGTATTTACCATTTTTCCATATCTTTAAAAATAAAGCTTGTAGACTCTGTTCAAAATATAACCGAACACCCTGTACATGGTGTCCGAGAACCATTTAACTTTGTTAAGATAAATTTTATAAAATTTAAGTTGTTGCGATATTTAAAAAATTTCTCTTTTTTTTTGTTTCTTACATTTAAATGACTTTTAGTCAAAATGTAAAAAAAAAATTAGGATTTTTTTACACTTTCAGTTTTGTCCAAGCATAACTTTTCCAAATTGAGAAATAACCCATACCTCGTTCTCAGACATAACTCTAGACTTTGAAATAAACAATATAAATACACAATGTACAAGATGCTTAAAAAAACCTAATGTTAGAAAAGCATGGCGATTTAAAATATTTAATTTTGCTTTATTAACATTTTGTAATTTTTTAACCACCCTGTTTATTGTTGATTTAAATTTTTTACTTAAAGGTGTATAGTTACGTCTGCGAAGGGGATATGGTTATTACAAAGGTTGTGCTATGAGCGGAGGAATACTCGATCATTAATCAGAATCAGTCGCAAGCATTTCGTATTACACTTGTTTGGGACGCAGTCTAAATTGATGAATAGGGCCACTCTCTAGAAATTAATAGTATACTATAGGTATAGAAATCCCAGATCGATATTCGTTTAATATTTAAATACCGATGATAACTTTTCTGTCCTCCTTTATGTAGTCGAGCCATAGACATAGATTTAGGCGTCAACCGAAAATCTGGAGAGTCCTATAAATTATTGTGGTGTTACAGATAAATCTTGGGAGTCTTTTGGGTTAGTTTTATCGATTCGCGACGCAAGTAAGAATATCTCGAGTATGAAGAGAAAATGGACATACGGTTAGTAAAACTAATTATGTTAGAGCGTATGGTTGAAGAGGATTTCCCTGGCATAAAAAGGTAAATAGCTATCTTGGTCGCCGGTATCTGAGGCAGACAGAAGACGACGCAAGGTATTACCATGAACACCAGTTCATGGTTCCACCAGTTCTGTAACTTTATTGAAAATACACTTTCGTAGTTATGAAAAATTTATAAATGGTCTTCATAGATTTTAGAAAGGCTTTGGAGAGCTAATTTTTGAGCTTTATAATTATTAACTTTTTTCAAAATTTACGATTTGAATCGGTCGAAAGTGTTCTGAAAGCTTGGACTCAAAATGTTAAGATAAATAATTATTAATCAATATTTTCTACGATATTGTGGAAGGGTTAAGGTTATCTTACTCTTAAGCTTAATATAGTATGTTTGCATTAATCCATATTTCTTCTGAAACTCTTAAAATATGAGTTTCCCATCTTTACGAAAATATGCAAATGTTTAAAATTTGGACTTATATCAGTCTTAATTAAGGGGGTCGATGACTGAGCTGTGATCTAAAATGCCAACCACTACAATATCATAGTTTGTTGGCAAATCTCTGACATTTTTTCTTTATTTTAGGGAGATTCAAGCAGCCTCTGGAGAGTGGATGAACGAATTTGTTCGAAGGCCGAGCAGACGAAGAGATGCCCGAGTATACGTACCGGCTGCCGATATCATAAAGAAAACTATTCGCAGATCATGGACTATATCTAGTAAGTATTAAGTAATTGTTGTCGAAATCATTTCCAAGTTACAGCAAAATGGTTTTAGCTGATATTTCAGGTATATCGACTAAACTCACTCGTTTTAGCTGCTTAGCAATTTGTCAATCTTTTTTGCTTCTGCCAGAAACAAAACTGCAAAGTTTATATAGAAAAAAGTCGAATAAAACAAGTTTTACTTTCAATCTTCTAAGTATTAAACCTATATTATATACTTTTACTTACCCGTTTTTTTTTTTACTTCAGTTAGTCTCCTCTGAAATACTGAGCAGTTAATACGATGAAGTTTTATAATATCTAGAGATCTGAAGTAGCACTTTAATTTGTTGAAAGGAAAAACTCGACAAAAGTTGAGGTCATTAAATTTGTCGACGCAATGAAACACATTGCTGGAATACCACTGGCTAAAATATATTCTACCTGAACTCCAGTAGTTAAAAAGCTGATTTCAGTTTAATGAAGTTTATTAATTAAAGCAAAAAGTCCAATATGTTACGAACTTTGAAGGAAAACATACCTCTGAACTCATTTAAATTATATGTAAAAATGCGCTCATTTATTGAAGTCTATATTACTAAAAGAAAACAAAACAAGGGCGTAAAGAATTTCAAAAATAATAAAACAGTTTTGAAATAAAAATTTAAGAAATTTCAAGATTAAGTAAATACTTTTTCAAATACACTTGTTCTCATCAAGCAAACTTAATAGGATGAAAAGGTAAAAATTCCTTGGTTTATAATTGCTCAAAACACGAACTTACTTATAGAGGTAACTACTTTAATTAAAAAATTACCCATATCTAAGGAAAATTATGAGGTTAATTGTGTAAGTTTCTAACAATATATTGATTTGGTTGCGAGCTATTCATAGGTATACCGTCTATATTAACTTTTGAACTGTAGATTAAAGGCGGTTATAAGATTTTATAGAATATGCAATTAATTGCGTTAAACTATATATGAATGAGGATAATTAATACGGTTTATATAACTTTTTCATATAGCATTAGGAGAAAATCCAATACCTTGAAACCGAATTATAAATCCGTATGGTTCATATATAATTCAAGTTATACAACTTGTGTAACTATGAAAACTTCCTAGAAAAGCCTATTTCATGCTTGTCATAACCGTTTATTTGTCACAAATAATATATTATACATTTCTTGCGCGTCAAGGAATTAGTTTTGCGAGCAATATATAAATTAAACCATATTTAAGGAAATTCGCCCAAAAAGTTGCCAATGTTAAAACTTAAATTGAACTCAAGCTGTTATGCCTTCCATAATCCTGTTATGTATAAACTTGTACTGAAAAAAAAAGAAAAAGGATTATCTGGATTTTCGATGTTCAGTTGCATCAATAAGAAACTGGGTTTAAATGTAAACGATCTGTTTGGCGTAAGAGTTAATAGGCATTTATTTCCGGGTTCCTTATAAAAGAGCGTAATTCGAAAGTAGGGGTTAATCCAAGTTAAAAGAAACTCTCACTCTCAATCTTAAGATTCGGCAAAACGAGTTATCACAACCAATTAGAAAATGAACTTCCTAGAAAAAGTCCAACAGGAAAACCGCGATAATCGCTTATGGAACAAATGGAAAAGTTAATGAAGTATGTGAATGTGCATTTTTTGAATTTTAGAATTGCAGTTGCTGTAAGTTTAACCTAAATCCGTATGAAATAGATGATCAAACTAAACATTTTTTGGATTTAATGAATAGGTTTAATATGTCACCTACCATCTTTGATCCTGCAGGAGCTACTGGAAGCTCTTCTTCCTTATTTGAAGATATATTTTGTTTTTAAAGCAGTGGGATACGTTTTGAATGCAGCACTTTTTGACCTGAATGCCTAAGTCCTGTGTTTGGATGGTGTCGATACCGCACAGAATAATGGTAATACAAGTATCAAAAAGGTGCTTTCATAATAGTATATTATGATATAAGTGTATAAGAGGGCCTTTAAAGCACGCGCGACATATTTCAAAACACGACGCGCAGCGGAGTGTTTTGTAAGTCGCAAGGGCTTTAAAGGCCTCTTATACACGTATATCATACGCTATTTTTTATTACGAATGCATCACAAACTCAAAAAATTTTTAAATATTAAACTTAAGAGATATATTGACGAATATATTAATCTGTCACATTTGACATGATCAAATGTTTCTATAGCAACCTTTAAAAATGTAGGTGCATCATAAACATCATTTTAAGCACGCTGCAGCGTGCGATAATCGTTGATTATGGTGCATGCGTAATAAAAAATAAGATGATTTACTTCAGGCGTGAGCCTCAACATGTGGAATGGGTGTGTGTGTGTGTGTACGACTGTGATAGTTTGAATAACCGCGCTTATAATGTTTTTTTGATATTTTGAAAAAAATATTTTAATCAAATATTTGTTCCCAAAAAAAATAATACAACAAAAAAAGTAAGTCTTCGGAATGGATCGATTGCTGTAGGAACGAAAACTCGTAGGAAAAATAGAAGGGAGGTCTAAAGGAAATATTTTAGCATGAGTATTGTAGAATTTTGAAAAATTTAATTAAGCAGACTAAAAGTATTTCGAATCAGGAATACCTACGGAATTCTGATGACATGGAATCAGACAAATAACACTACCAGACCGAACACTAAGAAGAAAACAGTGTTTGAAAGTTTTTCCAGTAAAACTGAAATATTAAATAAATTTAATATCTTTTTTATAAATGCATAACACCTACTTTTAACTCAACAAGAGTCGAAATTTCAATAAAATAGAGTTTAAAATTCAGTGCTATTAAACTCGGTTACTAACTTGGAAATTGTGAAGGTTATTAAAGGTGTTTCAAGTCGCTGTGAAGTTGTCCGGTTCTCTCTTACATTGTAGATCGGTGATTTTCTGCGGGTGTCTCCAAGCAAACTTAAAACAGGAGGTACGTAAGGGCAATACATAAAAAAGGCGAAAAGACCAAGAAAAAAAATTAACGACCCATCTCTCTTCTGTTCAATGTTGATAAAATTTCTGAAATATTAGGTCTGACACACTGATCCACAATAAGAGCAATTTATCAAGCATTGGAATAAGTTTTAAATTCATTAAATTACTAAATCAAATGAGGCTGAGCCTTTCCAAAGCCTTTGGTTATGTAAATCACAGATTGTTATGTAAAAGACTTGAAATATGAGGATTACGCTGGGTTGCTTTGTGTCTGATAGTGTCATATCTCGGTGGAATTTAAAATCAATGCCTGAGTTCCTCAAGGGGGTATATTTGTCTCCCACACTGTTACCTGCTTTATATCAACGATCTCTTAGACATGACATACAATTCTATTTACATCTTTACAGGCGACCGCATTCTTATATCCTCATTCATGTTGCGGACTCCAATGGCCGCTGCTCGTTCCCAACGCGAGCGAGAAAATCATATCGCTGCCATCAATGAGGATATAAACGTCATTGTGGAATGGGGTGAGGAAAATAATGTCCAGTTTAACGCAGGAAAGACTCGCGCAGCTCTCTTCTCAAAAAAGGCAAACTCCGCAGGAACTGATTTATCAATGACAGGACACACAGTGACGCTGGCCTCATCTATAAGCTTGCTGGGCATCAACGTAGAAAACAACATTTTGGAGAAATCACGTCACCAAAATCGCCTAGGCAGCAGCAGAAAAGCTAGCAGCACTCTATAGAGAAAAATAATTGTATACACCTCATCAGCTCTTACTGCTCTATAAGACACAGATAAGACCATAATAATGATCCATATATGCAGTTCGGCACCCAAACACTTGCTCAAGATATTGGACTCCATACAGAGGAGAGCAGTCCGTCTTGTGGATGACCCAGAGTTGACTAAAGACCTTGATAGCCTTGATCATCGAAGAAAAGTGGCGGATCTATCTCGCGGACCTATCTCTTTACTATCGATACTACTACGGAAGGTGTTCGAACGAGCTGGCACTTTTTACCAGAGTTGTGCCAAACAGAAACATCCGTCACTAGGACGTCCCTGTTGTGAGACTCCGTTGCCTGGAAGACCTCCTCGCTCTGGAATGGATTTCCGAGTAACGTCTTTCCCGAAAACTACAACCCATAGTGTGGCATATGATTTTTCTTTTGTGTGTGCCCAACATAAAAAAAATATATTTGAAAGGCTCTGCTCAACAAGAGTAGTTGAATGTGATCCGAGGGGTGTCTTATCTAGATCACAAGAAATGGCTGTCTCAGGAATCAATCTTGGGACCTCTTCTGTATGCTGTTTATGCAAATGAGTTGCCTGATGTCATCAACGAGTCCACAGTACCGTATGCCGATAATACGTCTTTGATATTTAGCGGAAATAATAATGAAATACTTATCCATAAAGCAAAACTGCAATGCAAGGCCTTGATGAATATTTGTCAGCCAAGGGTCTGGCGCTGAATGCCTCAAAAACGCAAATTCTCACTTCTGGGAATAGAAGGATAGTAAAGTTACAATATTCTACAATGGCGACGAGTTAAAGGCATTCGAGTCGAGAGTATGCGTTTTTTGGGTGTGCAGATTGGAGAAAGGCTGGATTGCAGAGCACACGTTGAAAGTTTGGCATTTGGTCTATCTGAGATTGCGCGTAATATCTGATCACTTAGGTAGTGAAACTGCCTAATGCCTTTCATGCGTGTATTTAGTCCAGGAGAAGATACGAAGTGATATTTGAGGTGATTCATCTGACATGCATAGAATTATGGACATGCAAAAATGGTGCATTAGGATTATTTTTAAAATGAAACAGCAAGAGAGTTGGAAATGTATCTTTATTAAGACAAATATTTTAACAGTAATAGGGATGTACATTTTCAATTCTGTGATATTTAATGATAATAGAAATCTTTTTGTCGGTTGTGATGTAAAATAGGATTATGGTACTCGCTATAAAAGTAATTTGGTAACAGAAAAATATAACTTTACTTACCTGCAAAAAAGTGTAGAATTAGAAGTCTACCAAAAAAATAGGCTTAAAGATGTTTAAAAAGAAAGTATCTAGTTAGAAAACCCTTTTAGAATATCAAAAAACAATTCGATGATGAAATATAAATATGCTTTAAAGATTTGTCATCTTTCTTATCCATGGATTATTTCTGGGTTTTAAATTTGCGATGATTTTTACGTTTTTTTTTTCTGTATAAACGTGTTTATTAATATTCTACCGTATTTTTTTTTCGTTCATTCATAAATACGGTTGATATTTAGATTTGAGTTGTTATACCTACTTATGATAAATTATTGTCAACCCTCTGACACAGTTCAACTCCTTAGAATCAGAACCCTACCAAGGAATAGGCTTAAATATAATTTTAAAAAATATTTAGTTAGTAAGATATTTTAGAATATCAATGAATTCGTTATTGATTCTGATAAAAAACCAATTCAATGACTTAAGCAATTCTATATTTTAAAAGTTTCATTGTCTTTCTTATTCATGAATTATTTCTGGGTTTTAAATTGGCGGTGGTTTTTAGGTATTTGTTTCTGTCCTGTATAAACGAATTTATATTTTGCCGTTTTTCTTTTCGGACATTTATGAGTCTGGTTGATATTTAGATTTGCACATTTTCAGAGTTGTTATACCTACATATGATAACTATGAACCTTCTGACACCATTCATAAGGGGTTCATAATGTTTCTGTAAATATTACGAAGAAATAAATATTATTCTATTCTCTTCTGTTCTATTCTATCCTATTCTATATTCGCCACTATCCTATCACTATTTTAATCCAATTGAGATGGTAAAGTACGAAACAAATAGGTTGAAGAAATCAAACGGATGCAGTTATTTTACGGAAATTTTGATTAAGTGGGACAGCTTCATTGATAAAATAAATAACGAGTTTTATTTATTATAGTTCTATTAAGAATTAATTTCATAAGGTTCAAGGGTAATATTTACTGATATTGGGGGCAGCACAACAGACATAAATGTAATTTTGAAAAAAAAAATCTCAATCATGCTAACGCTTCCTCTTCTTGCTCAAGAGAGATATCAAATCAAACAAGTTTTTGAACATCCTCTATATATCTTTAATCGTACTCCAGGCGATTACGATCTTTTTGGGGCATTTAAAGAAAGTCCACCTACTGCATTTTGTGGATAATGAAAGCGTGAAAACCGTGGTACACGAGTAGTTTAGAACAAAGTCGAAATAATAATTCTGTAATGGAATTGAGGAATTCTTTGACAGATGGAGACGGTGTGGTGAAATGCAGGTTCGATTATATAGAAAGTCGATAATTTCTATGGACAACTTCAGAAAGTGTACGCCTAATGTTTCGAATAAATTCCCTTAATATAAGCCTTTAACGGAAATGAGTTCTGAAATATTGCAGTAGTAAAACAAATCTTGCTTTATCTCTAATTATCTCTTAATATCTTTACGAAATTGAGAATTTTCCAGACTTCTATTTGAATTTTTAATGAATTTATAATGCAATAACGGTTCCCGTTCACCCCTTTATAAATTTCTCGTCAGAATTTAGTCCAATCCAACAACAGAGTTTATCAATATTTGCGTTCAAAAGCGCCTCGTAATTAATTGATAGTATGATGTTACATGTTGCGTTTTGCTAATAAATATATCGTCTACTATATGGGATCTGACCTACTTTCAAAACACAGGTAGGTAGGTTACTCTATACATTTACCAATAGAATGTAATTCCTGGCATTTGTTAGGAATGATCAACTCTGCCCGTAATTTTATCAGGAATGCTATCATGCCAGGAACTGGCATCTAATACTTAGTAATTGAAAATATATATAGATCAATAAAATATGAAATATGCAGTAGACGGTCCAAGTACGAAAATCTTCTATAATAATACAGATGCTCTATCTCTAGGTTAATGTAGAATAAGCAACATCAGAAGAATAATAATCAAAGAAGAAATTCTACAGAGTACTGTCTTATCCCCAATACTATTTAAGCTATACTCGAAAACAATTTTTTTCTAACTCATTTTAGTGTGAAAAATTCCACTTTAACGCACTAGTGCGAAAGGTGGTACACTTTTCGTACTAGTGCGAAAATTGCTTTTCTTGAGGAAATTTGTATAATCATCACAATTTGTACGAATTATAGCTTGCCAAGTTGATTGACTCAAACAAAAATATTAAATAAATGTCATCCTATCACCAGTATCACCATAACAATCCATCAGGTACTTGATATTTTATAATTCATAAAAATTTAAAATTAACTAATTTTCACAGGCACGTAGAAAAATTAATAAAAATTGAAAATTGGCTAATTTTCTCACGCACGTAGAAAATATATTGTATGACATGCGTGTGAAAAATTCGTTTAAGGCACTTGTGTGAATTGCGGAATTCGTAAACATGCACTTTTCACACTTTTATCATAAATAGATATTAAGGAGGTATTAGATGTAATTTAAGGCAGAATTAGGAATAACGAAACTCTAATAAACATCAGATACGCTGACGATACCGTTATAATAGCAAATGATGAACAAAAACTAAAAAATTCTGCATCGTCTAGTGGAAATGTTCGGATTATATCATAATGTCTCCAAAACCAAAGTACTGAGTTTTTCAAAGACACTGATAAATGCACATCTACGTGTTAAAAGATAAACAATTGAACAAGTCACGTCAGTAAAATATCTAGAAGCTAACATCAACAGTCAGTGTGACCCGAAAAAGGAAATACTCTCAAGGATTGAACAAGCGAGGAAAACCTTCATGGGTACAATTTTTTTTTACAAAATAAGGCCTCACTCTCAAGCTTAAAATTCGGATGATTGGGTGTTACGGCTTCTCCGTCCTGCTTCATGGATTCTGAAAGTTATACGCTAGTTCGACAGACAGAAAAAGAGAATAGAAGTCTTCAAAATCTACGTATGCAGGCGGATGCTGCCAATTTCATGGATACAGAGGATTGCTATAATGCTCCAACACACGCACAAACAAAAAAAATTAGTGAACACCATCAAAGAAAAGAAAAAACAGTATTTGAGTCATGTGCTAAGAGCTGAAAGGTTAAAACACGATTAGTTAATTGCTTAACAACGGTTCCATCTGCCTGGGTCACTCAGCCGTGTTAATACTTATAGGTGTGAGCCATAGAGTTGCTGATAGTTGGGTGAAGGCGCCATTAAATTTTATAGTATGAACATATAAATCATTTTGAAACATTGAAATTAGGATAGTAAAACTTAGAAAAATAACCCAAACTAACCCTATCTAAGAATATTGAGAAACCTGAAAATAAGTTGCTTAAACTTGTCGTCACCTTGACTTCAGCATACCAAAATAAACACCAAAGATCTTAAGCTATTTATTTGATGTTACCTGATGTTAAATATATTCTGAGACATTACGTGCACAATTGAATATTTATTACGCCTCAAATCTAATTGAGATTATAGTATCGCACTAATAATAACTATAAGATTCTTTAAAATAGGTCCACGCAAATTATAAGATCATTAACCCTTAATCTTAAATTCTGAATCGTCAATACTGCTTAGCTAAAAGCTGAATTTATAAAATTCTTACTGAATAACTGACATTCACAGAACGCCCTAAATAAAATTGAAATTGATTTTTACGTTCCAATACAATTTTTGCAGCAAATTGGATTTTGTTGGGTTTAGGGAACGACGAAATAAAAGTCTAGATTTTGTTAAAAAGCCGACGTTTCGCCAAATATATTAGCTTCTTCAGGGCGCTAAAATATAAAACTGGGGTCAATACAAGCCTACTTAAGGATTATACAAAGAAATATATATTTTCTCTTTAAAATTGCCAAACTTTAGACTTAAAATGGACGAAATAACACAGAATAAAATTACTTGGTGAGACGAATTTAAAATTTACATATTAGGTACCAAAATGAAAATATACACAAAAGTTAAAAATATATAATTATAAACCATAGTGGGTAGGTACTTACTTTTAAAATTCTAGACCTATTTCCATAATAGATATAATTGTAAACGGAAATACATTTAGGTAAACGGGACAATACATGGATATAATTAAATTATTAATTAATAATATCCATGTATTGTCCCGTTTACCTAAATGTATTTCCGTTTACAATTATATCTATTATGGACATAGGTCTAGAATTTTAAAAGTAAGTACCTACCCACTATGGTTTATAATTATATATTTTTAACTTTTGTGTATATTTTCATTTTGGTACCTAATATGTAAATTTTAAATTCGTCTCACCAAGTAATTTTATTCTGTGTTATTTCGTCCATTTTAAGTCTAAAGTTTGGCAATTTTAAAGAGAAAATATATATTTCTTTGTATAATCCTTAAGTAGGCTTGTATTGACCCCAGTTTTATATTTTAGCGCCCTGAAGAAGCTAATATATTTGGCGAAACGTCGGCTTTTTAACAAAATCTAGACTTTTATTTCGTCGTTCCCTAAACCCAACAAAATCCAATTTGCTGCCCTAAATAAAGATTAATCCTGTATATAAAAACAATTATTAATTTATCCCATGGCAGCGATACTATTAGTGGACGAATAAACAGTTAAAAAATGTATAAATCATAAATTAACCTGTGAAGAAAATATATGATTAGTAAAGATCTACAGGGGGAAAGCGAAGTGAGCTCAATTCGGTAGGCTGCTAATGTACAAAAACCTAAAGTGGTAGTTATCAAAGACCGTCTAATGCCATTAGGCATTATAGCAAAATACGATAAGTGCGTAGCATTTAAGTGAGTATACATACACAATACAAAAGGTAAATCAGATAATTACTATAATATTAGCCAGACAGTGGATAATATCCGATACAATTATGAAGAAAGTAAGTATTAACGTTGTTTGAGTAATCTCATTTACTCAAACAACGGTATTAATAAATTACGGTAATAGGTATGAATGGTATGATGCAAGATAATAAACGACTCTTACAGTCATTTAATGGAAAGTTCGATAAAAAAAGGTAAGTAATTGTATGACATACAGTAAGAGCGTAGCATTTAGGTAAATGTACTTAATACGAAATAAGTAAATCAGATAACTAAAGTGATATTAGCAAGACATAGGCTAATCAAGATAATCCCAAATACGGCAGTGAAGAAAGTCTGTATTATTTAATTGAATAACGATAAGCAACAGTAATAGAAACAATAAAAGATAATAATAATCTATTAAAAGCCATGTAATGGTAAGTTCGATAAAAATAAGGCAGGTAATTATAGGGTATACTTGTATGCCCTTTTCACCTGATCACGCGGAGTTGGAATTCCTAGCAGTCGTTGGCTACTTCCCAACCTACACGGCTACTTGGCTGGCCCCAGTTAAGACCGTTTACCGCTTCCGGTGAAGCTGCACGTCACACCATGCGATCAGCATCACTTCGACGAAAAAAATGTCTCAAACGAGCAGGAATGCAACTTGAGAAACTTTCTAGGCCAGGGAAATATATACACACACGGAGGATGGAGGTTCAGTCCCTAGGAAGGACTCTAACTAAATTATAAATAATTTTAACTATCTAATATAGAAACACAAGGATGTAACATACCTTTTAAAAGGGTAACCTCACTTTACATAAAGTACATTTATGGTACGATATTGGCGATAGTACGAGAAAATATTAATGAATGTGTGCTTGCCAATTTATCTCACGATAAATTTACGTAACACTTTGAATAAATTGTAATTTGTTCCAAATTTTAACAAAATAGCTCATGAAATTTTCAAAATATGAGAAGAATTGTTTTTTTTTTAGATTAGCTCAAGGAATCGCCCTGCTGAATATCAGTACGTAAATTGACCGACCAAGACGAGGTGGAAATATAAAGCAATGAAAGTGATATTCGACTATCTTTTACAAATAAAATGATTTCATATTCTTAATCAACAGCCTTATCAACAGCCTTAAAACCGAACAAAATTATGAGAAAATATTTTTAAAATATTTTGAGGCATAAGGCTCACAAAACATTTTTCTAATCAAATATCACCGATTAAATAATTTTAGAGATATTTAGAAATAATAAGAAATAATATTTATCATTTTTAATAATTAGAAGACGAAGATGTGTAGAAACATAACTTCCCAAAACCTACGGTTGTCATGTTATCTGTGGTTATTATAGTAAATTGTCTTTGAATCTTAATATATGAAACAGTTTTTCAGATATTTTGTCAAAATTTGAAATTAAAGTAATGCTGCTTACCTATTAAGCTTATATATGTCGTAGGCATCTGGAGTAATACGTCATTCCGCGGAAAGTCTAGGCTTTACACGTATTGCCGGGAAAAGCTGTAATAAAATCATTGTTCCCTTATTTGGCTTAAATTATACGTCATTTCAAGGATTGTCTTCTTCATTTTAGACAAACAGGGTAATCGGCCGAACGATTGAACGTTACAGCGTCTGACTGTCGGCGTCAAAAACTGAAATCCGTCATTCCCTGAAATGACTAGTCAGTACATGTATTGCCGGTAAACAGCGTAATAGCCTTATTATTACAGTGTTTGACTAAGTATTAAGTCATTCCCTGTAATGCCCAGGCAAACAACAGCAATGCGCTTATAAACTTGCGTTACGCTGTTTGCCTGTTTTAGTTTGGGTTAGTTTAGGTGACTTTGGGTTAGTTTCAGTTACTTTGGGCTATGGGTTGTATTTATTACAGTGATTGACTACAATTGGCACACGTTGAAAATTGTTATTACGGTGTTTTCCTAAAATAGATTCAGGCATTACAGGGAATGACTGAATAGTTAGTCAAACACTGTAATAATAAGGCTATTACGCTGTTTGCCGGCAATACATGTAGTGACCAGTTATTTCAGGGAATGACGGATTTCAGTGTTTGACGCGGACATACGGCAGTCAGAGGCTGTAGCGTTCAATCGTTCCACCGATTACTCTGTTTGTCTAACATGAAGAAGGCAATCCTTGAAATGACGCATAATTTAAGCCAAACAAGGTAATAATTATTTTATTACACCTTTTGCCGGCGATACGTGTAATGACTAGACTTTTCGCGGAATGACGTATTACGCCCGATGCCTACGACATATATATTTCAAATAACGCATACCCCAATATGAATTTCCGGAAAAAAATACCCATTTTATTTAAGTAACTTCCTACATCCATGGCGAAAATTAAAATTTACTTTGTACTGTTGGTGATCTTCAGGACAACTACAATCCAGCCAATATTTATTTATTAAAATGTTAGCATTACAGTAACAATATTTAATGTTTAAATTTGTATTTGTATTTCTTTATTGATACTTTAAGCCATACAATATATGGACGTACAAGTCAACGCCTTATATACTAAGTACGTTATGTGGCATTACATTATAAAAACACTAGTAAATTTACACGTAAACAAACTAAAACGACAAAAAGGACAAGTAGTCTTTTAAAGAGTGGAAAGCCCTATCCAACAGAATAGTCTTGACCGCATTCCTAAGTTTATTCAAAGGGGGACTTCTGACCGACTAGGGAACTTTATTATAAAGCTTTTTCCCGACATTAACGGGAGACCTTTCAAACTTTGCCAATCTATGCGAATCCAAGGTTAAAAGATCTACGTATCTTGCGAAATATGAGTGAAAATTATTCCCCGAGGGATAGCCATCAAGATTCAGTCTAGTAAACACCAAGGATCTAATCATATAAATGCAAGAAAATGTCAGTATCTTATACCTAACAAAGATAGGCTGAGAACTCTCCCCATTCTGCATTCCAAATATCAACCTGACATGACTCCTAACTAATTTCCCTTTAGGAATTAAATGATATTTATTTGTACATATTACTTTATTTATAAAATATTTCGTGTCGAAAGCTCGACGGCAGAATAAGCGCAAGTTTCTATAGATACTGCGATGCAGTATAGGTTTCGGATATCCGACTAAAATAACTAAATGTAATTTAAGCAAATTAGCGAATAAGCAAAAGTCACTAGAGACAACTTTTCAATTCCGTAAAATTGGGTCATTCTAAAAGCTCCAAACTATAATTACAATCTCTTAAAAAAAGTGATTGTGTTTCGTTCGGAAATTGCATGCGACTTGTGTGAAAATGTGTGTTTTTTAAATCTATCTATTAAACACATAGGAAGTCAAATTAAATTAATTTAGTGGTCTAATGATCAGTCATCTATGCTAGGTTAGGTATTATTAATAAAATTACTTGCAATTATGTAACTTTTCCGTTAGGTTAGAGGCATAATATAGAATGGCGGTTATCAGTGTATGCTTATTAGTATTTATTATGTCTTCTTACGCCATAATGTGTGTTATTGTGTGGAAACATATAGGATTTATTTTTCTATGGTTAATTTTTAAAATTTTTCATTTTTCTTTGAGTTGATACTTCTTGTTTTTATGCCACATGGGAGCGTATATTTTTATATAGGCAACTTCTCAGTTGTTTATGTAAGGTGTATAAGGTTACTTTAATTAACTAAATAACTAAAATAAATTTATGGATTTTAATAATTATTATGCTGAACAACTTGATTAAACAAACTTTCTTAATATGCCGTAGCAAGTCAAAGTGGATAAAAAAACACTGCGAAATTACACACTAAAATAATATATAAAATTTAATAAATCCTGCACATATTATAAGGTACAATCTTCATTAAAATGGCTTTCATTCTACGTTTAAAATATTAAAATAAAGTTTTATAATACCAAGAAGTCTTTTAATATACAGTTTTGATACCTGTCTGTTTTGATGCCTTTTCAGTGGGCAGTAGGTTGTGACCAAGTTATGTCTTACACGTGTCAGATGATTGTGTATATATCTATTTGTTTTAAAACTGTCCTCATTCCTCTCAACATACAAAACACTATCAAGTGTGAGTCCTGCCGGAAAGGTTGGTATGTCAAGCTCACGAAACGCTCCCCTGGAATCATCACGAAAAACCAGGTCTCGCCAGAATACGAACAGCTCTCCTTTGTATAGAAAACATTCCGTCAGGCGATGATGCTCCATCCCATGCTATAATGCCGTACGACATCACAGTGTGAAATAGAGCATGATAAGCAAACAGCAATGTTTTTTGAGAAATATCTTCCACAAGGCTACGCAGCAAGTAGGTACACACCCAAACGTTCTCTGCATCTACATACCCAAGAACTTCATCAAATCCACACACCGACTATCCACAATGCCTCGCAGAGTAAATATCATTATCTATGTTTTAACTCTGTTTAGCGGAAGCTCATTTGATATAAGTCATGTCTCCAGGATGCCGGTCTTCCTTAAGAAACCCTCCTTCAGGCTAACACGACGCACTGGATCTGACTCGATCAGCGTGGCGCCAAAGATTTTGAATCTTGAAAGGCGGGGTATTCCGTAAGTAGGCGGCATGGAGTCTCATCGGCCTCCATACACCATCTACACTCCCCCTCCTATGCAATTCTCGGCAAAGTCAGGTGCCATCTAAGCATACAATACCCTGTGCAGAATCCTACCAATGTCTTACACTCCTTCCTTGGTAGGCCCATCCACTCACTGGTGAGACTCTTCGCGGGCCCATGTATCACGAGCCTCGTCTATCTCATTCCGATGTCGTGTGCCATACTTCTTCAGCCGGACCCTCCGTCTAGGCCTCCAAGGCTCTTTCGCACACTCTGGGCAGGCCCCACACAGCGATCAGGCCCTAAGTATCTACGCGCGGAGCCTTCTCTGGTTAAGGCATCAGCGGCCTCGTTTCCCGGTACATCCGAGTGTCTCGGTCCCAGACCAACGTAGCCTTTTTGTGCTTTGCAATTTCAATTAGCCAGCTCCTACACTCCCTCGCCAACAAGGAGCACGTGCGGACCGACTTCAGCGCCATGAGTGCGACCTTGCTGTCGGAGCAAAGAAAATCCTCCTTCCACCGACATTGAGCATTAACGATTCCCAGACCCCTATCATGATCGCAAAAATTTCCGCTTGGAAAATCGTATTGTGCTCGCCCAGTGAGGTGGACAATTCCCGCCCCAGGGTCTCACAGGACGCACCAGCTCCATACAGTGTTCCCATTTTGGACCCGTCTCTGACTGAATACACTGTCATCGGCAATGTAGCTCGCTTCCAGCAGCGAGCTCCTGTAACGGTAAGTCGTTGACATAAATAAGGAAAAGAATCGCTCCAAGACACCCCACCTTACAACCTGTCGAAGGTCATCCAGATATGATCTCAGCAGAAGTATGCTCTTGCCATTAAAATTGTAGAACCCAAGCTTCTCTAGCAGAATATTGTGAGAAACACGATCAAATGCCTTACTTATATCATACAATTTAGAAAGATGATAATATCGATCTTCATTTCAGAAAGGAGATCATATATAGCCAGGGTGGTATTCTTATTCCCGTGAAATCCAAAGTAGCCGCTGGAAAAGAGATTACTCTGTTCAAATAGCTGATGATTATTTTTGACATACATTTCTTGGATAATATAGGACGACATGAATATGAAAATAGGGACAAAGCGTACAGCTGGCTTTAGGATGTCAGTGTTCTATAAAGCATTTATTTATCAACTTGTTTAGAGAGATGGTATTTATAATTAAATTTTTAATTGTTTTGATCAATTTCACTGTGAGTGCATAGGCATCAGCATTTTTTCTGTTTTTTAGAGAGTTGGTAATCTCTCCCACCTCATTGCGTGTGGTTTGAACAAAGAAAATTAATATTTAGATCTAAATGTTCCAGGTACTCAAGGGAATTGCTATTTTTTGTTGATATGTTCTTTTTTAAGTTTTGAGCTATTATTAAAATAATTAAGGTCAATGGATGGAATTGATCTTTCTTTATTTGTACCTCTGTTAGTATTTAGTATATTCCAAATGCATTTGCTAGAATTTCTAGCAGTGTTAATTATATTATCATTAGTGGCTCTTCTATGA
>MU182017.1:141324-210218 GCA_016904865.1 Pissodes strobi | reverse complement strand
TAAAGGTTTTGTGCTCTTTCTGATGGCCTATTTTATCATATTCCTTACAAACCTTTTTCAAAAAATGCAGTTAATCGTTCAGCTGGCTCAAGCGATCAGTGAACCACTCAACCCTAAATGGCTTATCTAGTCGAATCCGGTAGGTCTTCTCTAAAAACATCCGCAGCCGCTCCACAAACTCCTGAAATATTTGTAAATTATCCTATTAGCATTCATAAACGCCAATTTACAATACTGTAAAAAGCAAGAAGATATCCTTGTGTTATGGATCTAAACTTATTAGAGTAACACTTAATGACTTTGCCTTATCTGCCACATCAATGAAGACAATTTGGCTATGATGATCAGACAAATTAAGATCTACACTTCTTACTTCGGCCGAATCGAGACTAATATTAATAACGATCCTGTCAAGGCAGACAAATACACGAGTCGCCCCAACAAACGTTATGTGGGAGACATAGCTTTCCAGAAGGTCAGAAGTGACACTTGTCTTTCTTTGATCAGTCTTAAAATAAACATTGAAATCTTCCGCCATAACAACACCCCTACCAATAGTAATACCCTATAAGGCAGACTCTAACCCTGCTGAAAAGGTACCTGTCAAAACAATTACTTGGGGACCTATAAAGTACTAGAATGCAAAAATCATATGGTTTGACACATATACAAGAAGGGTTTGTGCATTTTTCTATATTCACAGTTGAAACATTAGTTGTTTCAAAATTAATGTTTCTGTGTTCAGCTCGAGCAGTGAAACACATGGGTTGAAATTGCTGAGCTCTTCTGCGGTTAACCAATGCTCTGTAAGTACCATTAAATTAAATATATTGCCATTTAGAAATGCTTTCAGTTCGTGAACTTATTTCTGGCTGACCGCACATTGCATTGCAGGAGGCATAGTCCATGTCTTATGTGATTGGTTTTTATCCTTGAAGTACTGTTTTCCTCAGGTTTAAAAATTATTTATTGAAATTCCTTTTGACCAAAATGCACTATGCATTATGATGTCCTTGTTTTCTGCAAGGACGCCAAGTCTGATGCAGCAGTATATGTTTTTATTTTTAGTCTTTTTTTCTTTACAGACATAGTACATCTTGTCATTAGTCTTAATATAATCATTGTTTAATTGGCGCAGGTCTACTGTCTGGAACAACCTTCCTCACACGTTTTCGTCTGTGTTTAGTAGTTAAACAATTAATATTATTGTTCTAGTCATACTGATATTGACTGAAATGACAGATGACAGGGTGTCAAATGTTGAACAATTACGTGCGCAAAATTCAACCCACTTTGTTGCGTCCCAAAATTTGCTTACTGAGAATGAAATAAAACTATTACCACCATGATTTTAACCAATTACTTAAGTTATATATAGAAGTAGTACATTTAAAATTAATGTTTTAGATCCAACGCCACGATGGGCCGCTCTCAGAAATTCTGCAGAATTGAGACCTTATAATAGCCTTCCAAGAGGGCAAGGTGTCAATGACTACCCTTCATTAGCCTTACATCAACCGAACCTTAGAAATACAGATACAACCGTTAATTCTATCAAAAGATCTCCTGCTAGAAGATCAAAGTCTGAAGATGTGTACGCCGACTGTAATTTTGAGCCACCCAGTGTAAATGTTAACGCTACTGAAGATACGGGTTCAAAGGACAAGCAATGTAAGTATTTCATTAATAAGCTGAATTAGTGAGTAAAAGGGTATGATCTCGTATTAGTACATATCACAAAAAAGACACATGCAAAAAGAAAATCAGGTGAGGTGGGGGTAGGTTTATATGCAATACCATAGTCTTGAATTCACTTCAGGCAACGAAAGATACGTTTGACTTTAACAACAACTGAAGAGGTCGGATTTCCTAAACTGCATGAAAGGACTCCTACAGCAGCGTAAGGGATGTCAGATCTTGTTCAGAATATTTTTGCATTTCCTTTCCTGGCTCTACAGATTCTTTAGTTTCTCAAGGGTAATTGGTAATTGGTCACTACATAACGCTCCAAGAGTTTTCTGGTATAAGCTTCTTAGTTGACTTATATGGATTCCCTTTCACAATATTTAATTCCTAACCCCAAATAATAACTTGCTGGGTTGACAGTTATGTTAAATTCCTTTTTAAGGCCTGCAACGAAGAAATATTTTCTGTTGTTATTGTTACACACTATGAGTCCATCATCAACATACACTCTTTTTAAGCTTAAGTTTGTCTAAAAAGCTCATAAATCTGGCATTCCAGTAGCGTGGCATCTGCTTGAGGCTATGAAACTCATTTGAAAACGACAAGCATGATTTATTCCATCCCCATACCCATCTGGTTACTTCTTGAAAATGTCTTCATTGATTTCACCATACAAAAATGTTGTGCACAAATTGAGTCAACTCGATATTCTCATTCACAGCAATACTTAGAACTGCCCTTACAGTACCAGATTTTGCTACGGGACTGGATGTTTGATCGTCATCCATGCCCTTCTTCTTTTGAATCATCTGGGTTTCTTCTTATCATGAATATTAAAAATTTATAAGGAATAGATCTCTACTTTGCGGTAAATCTTCGTGAGCACATATATTATTTTTGCTAAGGAAATCTAATTCTTTCTTCATCGCTAATAACCATTGTTCTTTTTTCTTGCCATTAAGCTACCCGGTAACTTTCTGGTTCTTTTGTCTCTAATGCCTTTGAGGCAACTGATATGATATATTTTTCAAAATCCTGATGGTTTATTCACATTTTCTTTCAATACTACTGCAAGTTCTTCCATAATATTTTCATTGTAAAAATCGAAATCTTTCACGATTGCGGTGTCATTTTTATTAAACGGATCTTTTTCAGGTAATTCTCTTTATCCTTGTTTTTGCATGAACTTT
The DNA here is from genome assembly GCA_016904865.1 of Pissodes strobi. NCBI lineage: Eukaryota > Metazoa > Arthropoda > Insecta > Coleoptera > Curculionidae > Pissodes > Pissodes strobi. Next base: position 207,342 of record MU182017.1, on the reverse strand, counting down.
GTGTTTTTTTTTCTGCTAAAACCATCTGCATGAGCTCTTTGGATGTGAAAAAAGTTTTCTTATGGACCACATTAAATTGTACCAGTTGCATGGCTTCTTCTGACAAATACCAATCGTCGTTGCCATAACCAACTAAAACTCATTGTATAGCTTTCTTCTCCATTTATCTTCTACACTGCTTAGAAACATGAGCATAACACAAGCTTCCAATGATCTTCAGATGCTTCAAATTCAGCTTTTTCTTAAACCAAGCCTCATATAGTACTCTCAACACTTGAAACTTCTGATCGATTCAGAATGTAGGCTGCTGTATCTACTATTTCCGCCCACAAAAATTGAGGTAGGCCATCACCTGAATGCATTAAAAACCTTCCAACTTACACAATCGTTTGATTTTCTCTTTCTGAATACCCATTTTGTTGTTGTTGTTATACCATTTTGCCCAAATATCGAATCATCTGGTTGCAAACAAATTCACCTCCATTATCAGTCAAGAGAACTTTGGTAAGGTGTCCAAGAACTTTCATCTCAGCCAAAACGATGTTTGCCTTCTCAGCTACATCGTACTTCTCTTTTATATAATAAACGACGATATCTGCTGAGGTCATTGATGAACAGAACAAAGAATCGATTCCAGCCTGTGTAGCTTCAAAGGATCCACAAGTGCATTTCACCTGGTGCCTTTCATCTTTCTCAAGTTTCAAATTTTTGAACGTGTAGCTTTCCATAAACGCAGCGTTCACAAAATAGTGTATCCAAGTTGGGACGTATTCGAAGTTCTCGAAATAACACCTCCTTCACATTTCTTTTGTTGTACACAATGTAATACAACTGAAGTAGATTTTTGGTGCACGTTGAGTTGGCTTGAACGTCTTATTCTGGAAACACATTCGTCACCATCGACTTAAAGAGATCACTATTTCTGCTGGTTTTTCCAACTACAATGGTACATCCACCTACATTAAGATTACAAATTTCTGAACTGGAAAAAGCTGGCTGCTTGGATTTCTGTCTTGGGCTGAAAATACAGAGAGCAAATTCTCCTTAATCTTGGGAACCAGCCAAATAGCTTGTTCTTTCATTATTCACATGTGCCTCAACTATGATGACAGCTCTACCCAAAGCACCATTAGCTGTAATTGCTGTATATGGACTACGAGAATGTCTCAAATATTCCAAACCAATCACTTCTGTGGCAAACATGATTTGTGGCACTAGTATCGACCCATCAGCTGTCTTCGTCACCTTCTATGCTCATTACAGTTGTTAGAGGTACTAAAGCAATATTTATCCTGCTTACAACATCATTTGTTTTTATCTTTGAAGGTTTGCCATCACCTATCCATCTTTTACACTGTTTTACCATGTGGCATTCCTCGTTGCAGTAATCGCATATCCACTTCTTTGGTTTATCACTAATTTTTCTTGTATTTGGCTTCTGTGCAGCTAACAGTTCGTGATCCTCCTTATTTCTGTTCGGCAAAGCATGCACAAAGTTGATTTGTCCAAATGTCTAACGTGCGATTTGACTTGGACATCAGCATCCAGCTCGACGAAGTATTCATCTGATAGTGCTCCCAGTATCTTGTAAATTAATAATAATCACCCTTACAGTGAATACCTCTGTGATTCATGACGTAATCTTCAGGCTGTCTCTTGTAGCTGCCATCATACAGTCTGCGAAGCTCCAACGATACCTCTCTTGTACTTCATCTTATCACTTTGAAATGTTTTTTATTACATTTACAGTTAATAAAAGCATACTTGTCATTTTGCTCTTTTGTTGCACTTTCACATAATGGTGAAGGTAGCACTAATTTGCCTTTGACAACACTTACAGCACCTGGACTACTTCTGAAGAAAATGCATATCTTATATTTCCATGTAGACCAATTACTCTCTCTTCTAGAAAGCCAATACGCACTCTACTTGCATCCATCCTCAGCAAGTTTAGATTGCATTCTGCACGAGGCTACTATTAGGACAACTGCTTATGACTTAACTTCTTTCTGACGAACTATTTCTTGAATTCTTTACTCTTCTGAGACGATCATATTCTGCTACTATTGTCAGTTATTTTCGTCATTTTTCTTTTAAATTATGTGTGTTTTGTGCTAATTACTTCAACATGGTAGCAGAGCGTGGTTATCTTAAGAGTAAAGAATTTAAAAAAAAGACGAAAACAACTGACAACTTTATAATGATTTCTTTTTGACAGTGATGACTTACTAGAGGATGTAAAATAAGTCAACATTTTCAACAATAAAACGCTTTAATAAGATCGAGGCTTGAGCTTGAGGCACTAATAGACAAATACATTTTATCGAAATAAAACAATATTATTTTTTACTTTTTTTGGACGAACTTAACTGCTTATCAAATATCAGTTTCTTTAAGTGTTTTTCATTATTTAACTGTACACTTTAATGTGTTGTAAAATTGTATGATCATTTCTTTTTCTGCAAAGATTACTTCGTGATTGTGAATGAACTATGTTAATTATGAATCTTACTTTTGTCGGTAAAAATATTACTTTAAGTATCATGTAGGGGGGTGGGGGGGAGGTATAGTCTGATAATTTTGTTTATATATAAAACGTCAGTTGAGATTCGAGCTTTTGTATATCGGGAACTAGTTCTATCTATCGATGTATTTCTATAATTAAAATATAGCGTAGATTGGAGACAAAGACAGTAAAAGTGGGACTTAAGCATCCACCCATCCCTAACACTTAAGATAATAATTTTTTTCCTGTTAGGCGAACCGACTAATCCAGGCCAAAGTCCGAAAAGGCCAGTTCGAACGAATCCATTAATGTCTGTTTCCTTAAGGGAAAGCAAAGAAACTAGGGAAAGGAGAAAATCCCCTCGAAGAAAAACCGAACCGGTATTAGAGGTCCAGGAAAATGAAAAGAAATGTGATACAATTCAAAAAGGTTTGTTGATTGACGTTTATTTGATTTTAGAGCATGTGTTCTCACTCACGGTTTTTAGCGACATAGTTTGTGACAGATTTCCTGAAAAAGCATGTCTAAACATAAATAGCTTATAAAAAATAAAAGGAGCTCGCTCACTTGGATAAGTTATAGAATATGCTTTTCCCTTCTAAGTAATAGTAAACCTGAGTGTAACTTGAAGTATTATACATCCCTTAAACTCTGATTCAATTAGTTCGTAACTTAACAATAATCAAAGCCATGGCAGTAGATCCTCATCGCTCAATAGCTTTCCAAAGGGATACTTTCCTATTAATACGTTTTTAGAATATTCATTTTAAAAAATAATTATCTCATGAAGTTCATCTTTATCGTAATTACTTTTTTCTTCAATCGTCAGAAAAATATACCTTTTTCACTCAATAGTCGAATAATGAAAGTTCCACTTTATGTTGGTGGAAAAGCTCAGCGGCAGAAACAGTATTTTGCTGGCTCTGCCAGCGGCGAGGAAGTTATTTGGCACGGGGCGTAATGTACACTATCTTTCCTATGACCTACAATGAAAGCAATACAAAAAGCACTCTTTAGATTTTTAAGAAGACGATTAATATCACACGCGTGTTGAAATCCACTTTTCAGTACGTATGTTGAAATAGTGATTTACCTAACAATTGCGGAAAGTGTTACCTATCTGCACGCCGCGCCGACGGCAGTTGTCAAAGGCGGAAAAGACATTTTACGCATGTGTTATATAAAACGTTTTTCCTTCGAGCGTGAGCCATGAATACTTCTTCATTTAAGGAAGAAGTATTTTTCTTCTTGCATCACTGGTCAAAGGCATAATATTCCATTTCATAACGTTCTTTTGACTGCTCAGGAAGTAATTCAATACTACTTACTGCATTAGTAGCCTCCAACATGTATTGGTGTTTTGATTTTTTATGAATTTTCAAATACAAAACTGTTTATGAACATTGAATTGACAAGAATGTCGCACTGGATAATCAATCCTTGTTATTATGGAAACAAGAGAGCAAACGTTGAAATATTTGCTGGTAGTTGATATAATAACGAAAAATCATGCCGAAAAGTAAAATCGTGCAGAAAAGAACTACTTCAGCAATTTGTGCATTTAAAGCGTTATGTTTCAGTTACTCCTTAGTCCGAACCTGGATTGTCGGTAGAATAGATTCCATTATATAAAACAATCGCTGGAAAGCATGTTGCCAGTCTTCGTCATGGAAAACGTTTTTGATCGTTTTCAATTTAATATATCTTTGTCTTCGTCAATGTTGTGTAAACAACAATATGTCAAATAAAGAAAGAACATGTTTTTACCCTCTCAAATGCATCCGCGTTCGCGTCCGCGCAATTCACGCTCTATTCTCCCTGCCACGCCGGTCGGAAAAATTTGATTTTAGTGAGTGCCTTACATTCACCCTTGAGGCATCGGTCCAGTCATCGTTCTGCTTGAATTTGGCGCCAAAAATATCAGCTTCTGTTGCTGCCCTGTTTGACGCTAAGATATTTAGTTAGTGTTCTCAAAATTTAAGCTTAGTTAGTCGAAGAAAGAAGTTATAAGTGCCTTACAAACACTCACCCGTGAAGCATCGGCCTTCAGCCACCGGGCTGCTTGAATTTGGCGCCAAGAACATCTATCAAGTCGTAGCTCTGTTTGACTCCAAGATATTTAGTCATTTTCTCATTTGTCAGCACAGATATTTAGAAAATATCTCGTGTACTCTGTTCACCTTTTCCAAGCTTGAATAAGGGACTCTCTTGGGCATTTTTTACGCATTTCCTCATACAGAAACGCGATAGCGTTTCTTCTGTTGTTGCCGATTGAAGAAGGTAAAATGGCGGTTGGAAAATTGCAGTAAGAAGTAAAACAGATCTATTCCTGTACTCAAGATTCGAATAGAGTTTCGAAGTCTTTTATCCCTGGCCTGGTGAAGTTAAGTTGAGAGAATTGTAGAAGAAGCAAAGTAGCAAGGTATTTAGTGTGAACGGAGAAGCAGTCAGTTGAAATTTGGAAATAAAAGAAAGTTGATTAAATTCAGTAAAGAAAGGAGTTTATGGTAAATTAAACAATCAAGAAGTTTTGTTAGATATTTACTAATAGTTAACGTAATGTAAAGTATTTAGTTTTATGTGTGAAAGGATGAATGTTTGAAAGTGGTTAAAAAAATAATTTTATTTTTTAATCATATTTAATGCAAATTAAAGCCTGCATTATTAAAGTACATAATATCTAAAATATAATACATGTTTCAATTCACACCCTATGAATAAAATCCCACCTACCTATGGTCATACAGTTGGCTAATTAAAGTGGTCAATTATAAAGGTAATTACCACCCCCTCCTTTGTGGTCATAAATGATTTAAAATTAATTGTTTATACCGACCAGATGCATTGCTTTAAAAATATTTACTTTTCTGCAGCCTATTCAGTATTGTCCGGTAGATCGTCTCTGTTAAAGACCCAGACATCTTCTACGTGGTCTAAAATATTAGAACTAAGAAAATGAATGTTTGTTTAAAGACGATAATAAGCTAAAAACCACACCACATTTGCAACATAGCAGATTCCCACAGTTCTCGCACCTGAAACACAAGTACAAAAGTAGTCCAGAATAGGTTGTTTGGCAACCCTTTGAAACTTATAAATTTGTATTTCACAGTTCTACGGTGACCCAACTTAACTCGAATCCGTAGAAGTTCTAAGTCGAATGATCTAGAATCGTATTCAAAAAAAGTCTTTTCATCATCTAGACTCTAGATTGTTATCTTGAAAGTCTTAAACGGGGAAACACCAAAGGTTAAATTCCTTAAGTCATCAAGGTTTAAAATTAGAAAATGCCTAATCCGGTTTTCGTCAAGCCGTGTTCTCAAGCTCAAATAATCCTTCAACTTCGACTCTGATTATATTTGCTTTTTTTGGGATCTTAAAAGCATCTCTCGAGCCACATTCTCTGTGGCATCTTGTATTGAATGATATTTATTTATTAGTGCACAAGCTATACTGACGTAGTCTCACAGATGCAGAATATTTATATTAAATTTGGTAACACAAACTAACCCGAATCATTTTTAAAATCATTTCCAGCAACATTTCGTAATCAGCTTCAACCAATTGGATTCAGCAATTGTTAGTTGATTTCTACGCCCAAGATGGTCTGGCATTTCTACTTAAACACCAATACTCCTAACGAGTTATTGAAAGTTCCTATGGCCCTGGTCCAATACAAATACATCTCCTTCCTTAAAACTCCGTTTTAGTGCATGTTGCCGAAGGTTCCAAACCCCAACATAATATCCTTCCTTGAAATGATGCTTTAGAAATCCATTATCTTTATTATATGCATGTAGTAGCATTAATGCGTCATTAATTGCTGAGTCCAAAAAGTAAATCCCATGTATGCTTAAAATATTACGATAAGGGCTGGTTTAAACAAATGATGCGCTTTATCAACAAAAATTGTTTTTTTTTAACTTTAAAACTACTACCTTTTTGGTTTTTTATATAAGTGCCGTCTATAAACGCAATTGTCTTTAATGTGTTAGGGTCGGATTAAAAAGTTCATTTGAATATACGTCCCTGATAAAGTGCTCACGGTTAATATGAATATAGCCCAAAAGCTATGATGAAGTAGTCTCGCAGATACGGAATATTAACATTTGATATCTTAAAAATGATTTTAAAATTTCGAGTCCCACCCATCCAGCAGTTGGTAGTTGATTTCAACGATCAAGATGGAGTGACATTTCTACTTGAACACCAATACTCCTTAGAATTTCTTGAGAGTGTCCCTATGGCCCCGGTTCAAGATGGTACTTGAAATGATGCCTCAGAAATCCATTATCGTTGTTATATGCGTGTAGTAGCATATTAGCGTCATTATCTGCTAAGTCCGAAAAGTAAGACCCATGTATACTTAAAATATCCCCATCGGGAGCTACCATAAGCGGCGATTTATAAAAAAAATTGATTTTCTCACAACTTAGATTTTTATATAAGTACCGTCTATAAACGCAATGGCCATTGATGTGTTATGGTTGGAATAAAAATTTCATTGGAAAATGCGCCTCTGATAAACTGCCCACGATTAATATGATTCTAGTTCAAATATAATTGCCTAAAATTCTTCATCACAGCATTAGGCACATTTATTTTTTGCCGAAAAAATGCCCAATTATATGAGACTCCTAAGATCAAAAGTGTACCTACTGATAAAATTAATAAAATTAAAATAAATGTGTCAAAATAATGTTTAGGGCATTATTTTAAGTGCAATTTTTTATATCTAAAAGGCATTTTAAAAAATCCTTTTTTAGGTACAAATATACAAGGTGTTTCCAATCGCATAAGATAAATTCAACAGATGATAGAAATATGAATAAGAAGTACCTATATGAGATAGGGTGATCAATATTTAAAACAAAATCCCAAAAGAAAAACTTTTCGGTGTAGCTGTGAAACTCGGTGTGTATTATTAGCACTTCAAAACAAGTTTTTAGCACTGATTTTTTTACCAGTACTCTAGGCAATAGAGACTAAATAAAGGGTTCACCTGGAAAAAATGGTAGGATTTTGTTTTATAAGCTTACCCTATGTTTTTTGGGTCGCTGATTCCGAATTTTTCACTTCCCACCAAAAAATCTCACCGGAAATATTTTTTTTTTGAAAAAATAGCTTGTTTTTTTGAAAATATCTGATTTTTTAAATATTTTTTTAAATGGCCCAAAATTCTGAAAATATACAATAAAAAAAATGTTCAATGTTTTAAATGTTTTATCAAATGATTAAACGCATAAAGGCGCTAGTGCATCGTCAAAGTTGCGCTTGAGATGCAGCGAAGCAGACGCGCGACGAACATTGGCAACCCTGGTCGCCGCTGTAAAACCGTTAAGCCGCCTTAGTATAAAATGCGTTGCCCGATTGAACGCACGTCTCGTTTTGTCTCAATTTGTATGATTTCCGTACTTAGTTTGGTAAATGTTAATGTGACTTTTTCAGTGTGTATAAGGGATTTTTGTGTCTTTTAATAATGAACACATTAGAATATTGTTTTATTTGCGAATGATCTTTAGCAGACGAGGAAACGGTAAACGTGACAAAAAAGGACTTAATCGTTCCGGGAAGCAAGTTTAAAAAGAGAAGATCGCAAGGATTATCTTTTAACTCACCTTGAGACTATCGTTGTGCACAGAAAATTTCAAAAAAAGTTATGTGAATCCAAAATTAATTGAGTCATTTAAACCGAAAAACTCAAACTTTCTGGTTATTCCACAGCGGGAACCTTATGACAGGAAGTGGCCTAAAAGAACGATTTCATACCGTTTATGCAATGAACTCTATTGATAAAATGATGGAGGGTCACGCATATTCCAGGGCCCTTAGAGCTCATTTTTGGCGTACGTTGCTCTGGCTAAGGTTAGCATGTCGTCCATTGATGTTCCTGTCGAGTTGACAGATGGTTTACATGAAATTTTACGGAATTTGGACAAATCCTCTATTTATCGATTGAAGATAATGAGTATTATTGCAAGCTAACAGAAAAATTTGAAAAAGATTATCAGAATTGGAACAGCCAGGACCTACAGCAAAATTGTGGATACAGTACCTTAAAATGATTACTCTGGCCAAACAGTTTATGGAAACGGAACGGCTGGATCTAGACACAATTCAGAAGATGTTACCCTTTTTTTTCAAGTGGACATTTTTTGTATGCAGTCTTGTCACTTATATTTGCAGCAAATGAGGTCATTAAAAGACAGAATGCCTCAAAACGAATATAACATCCGGTGGCAATTTCACTATTTGTAGCAATAATACATTTTTCAGCGGGACTTGGAGTGACATGGTGATTGAGCAATCTCTTATGAAAAGTATGAAGAGCTTAGGTGGTCTTACTCGCGGAAGAGGCATTTTAGAAGCAGTTTTAACTACATGGACCATCGGCATCATATATTTACCAAATATTTGTGATTGTGTCGAAAAATTTTGTAACGTTGCTTACAAATCTTCCGAGCAGCATGTCGAACTCAGAGAAACAAGAATCAATAGTGACAAAGAAGATACGGTAAAGATGCATGCATGGTTAGACCAACATCCTCCATTCACTCAGAGAAAAGAAATAATGTCTATTAGTACAGGAGTGGTCGGCAATGAATCAATAAATTGCCATTTATCTCAAGAACTTGGTTTAATGGGCATATCAAAACTTGAAGGTTCCGATTTTCAAACTGTCAAGGGAAATGAAAGGTGCAAGCCACTCAGGACCATGAAGTGAGGTATCACACTCGATGAAGAAACTGTGGCTGTAGACCCTCTTCTGATTTTTCGAAGGATTTGTATTGCAAAAAAATCAGAAGCCGAATTTGAAAAGTTTTTGGAATACGAGCTCTATCCGTTTCCTTTCTCAATTTTTAATGAAGAAGGTCTCCGCAAAGGAATCAAATCGTCCCTGTATAAGCAATTGAAACCTCTTGCTGATGAGCAAATATACATTGAAGATGCGATATATGTTATTGATGGCGGATTCCGTCTCCATCGCGTTGTTTGGCCCCGAAATGTATCTTTTTCTTTAATTTGTGATGCATATATTGAATACGTTGTATCAAAATACACATCAAATTGCGTCTTCGTATTTGATGGCTATCCAGATGACGCTAAGAAAGTCAGCACCAAATTCGCGGAAAGGGTGAGAAGAGCACGAAAACACTTATCGGTCGACATAATTTTTGATGAATCAATACCCACAATTCCTCAGGAAAAAATTTTGTCAAACAGCATGAATAAAGTTCGTCTTATATCGATGTTAAAAAGTAAATTTGCGTCCAAAAACTTGAAAGTACGTCAAGCCAAGAAAGATGCGGACTGCTTAATTATTAAAACGGCAATTGAAGGGGCGTCAAAACATAAATCAGGAGTGATAATTGTTGGCGAGGACGTAGACTTATTGGTTCTCTTGATAGGTCTGTATATGGTCTCGAATATTTATCTTTTAAAACCCGGCCGAGCGAAGGTGCCGCCACAATTTTTTCAGTTTCCAGTGTACAAGATGAAGTAATAGCTGAAAACATTTTGTTTTTACATGCATTCAGCGGATGCGACACAGTCTGCTTTGTTTGGAAAAGGCAAAAAAAATTGTTACTGTATTGATTAATAATCCTGATTTACTGCCATATGTCAAGCTTTTCCTCACACCAAACGCGGATCCACAAGCCATTGCAAATACTGGCAATCAATTTCTACTTCGCCTATATGGCTGCAGTGCTGCAAATTCAACTTTAAATTCCCTGACATATAAAACTTTTATTAGAACGGCGTATAACAGCACGCATAACATCGCAAATTTGCCTCTTACCGAAGCCGCAGCAGAACAGCATTCGTATCGCACATACCATCAAGTACAACTTTGGCAGGGGAACGAGTTAAAATCTGAAAAGTGGGGCTGGAAAAGAACACACGAAGGCTTAGCTCCAGTCACTACTTCTATCCTCCTTTTCCACCACAGCTTTTAAAGCTCATATCTTGCAAATGCAAGAAAAGTTGCCGAGGAGCATGCAGCTGCCGGAAAAGCGGGCTGCGATGTTCGGTGTTGTGCCTTCATTGCAACAACACCTGTTAAAACGCTCCAGACGAAGACATCGGGGACCTGGAGCATGACGAAGTACATTTATGACCCTGAGGAAGGATATTTAGAATTGCTAGATGAGGAGATGGACAGGAAAGAAGACTCGCTGGAGCAACCCGACGATGATAACCCTGGAGAAAGATTCGATACAAAAAACTTGATAGGTGAGCTTTTGATTCTCCTGCCATTTCCCCTCCCTGCATCACACTACATTTCTGTCCTCACCCTCTCTCCCCCTAAGTGTACAACACTTAGTAGTTCAAGGCTGACTTTATTGTCTCTTGGAAATTGGTGTATTGGATATTTTTTCATTAAGTAACTGAAAGTTTTTCGTCTTGTTTCAGAAGCTAATAAGAGTGATTCTAGCTCAGAAAGTGAGGCCTTTGATGAGCCTGGTCCTTCAACAGCTGTCAAACGACGCCGAGGAAACTTAGTTGTGAAAAATTAGGTTAATTGAAAGACTGCGCAACATTGCAGCTCCTGAGTTTTAAGCGGGTTGAGACTTTCTTTTAAATTTTTTTGTAAATTTTCAAGTGTTTTTAGATTTTCCGGCTCACTTTAATACATTTATAGGGACTATGGCTTTTTATTAAACAAATTTATTTTATTTTTCCAAATATTTTTTCTTTTGGCGCCATTTTTTTAAACTTTCCGGTATTTCCGGTGAGATTTTTTGGTGGGAAGTGAAAAATTCGGAATCAGCGATCCAAAAATCATAAGGTAAGCCTATAAAACAAAATCCTACTATTTTTTCCAGGTAATATTCTCTATTGCCTGGAGTACAGTAGCTTTCGTGAAAACGTTTTAAATAATTTAAATTTTGAGAACAATGTGCTGGTGATGGCGAGTGTTGCATTCACAACTCAACACATTGATTACAAAGCATTGCCGACGCTTTGGAAGCCGGTGTTGTGCTTACAACACAGATGTGGTGACCAATTCACGTAGAATGTTCAGAGTTATGGGTGAATTTATATTCAGTGAAAATTACGGCACACGATTAGTTTCTCTTATGTACCAACAATCAAAACTAAAAAAAAGTTCTTACATTATTTCGCTAAAACAAATATTTTTCCTAAAAAAAAAAACGAATAGGCCATGCCTTAACCATGATTGCCTGTCTTTAATACAGCGAATAATAATAGTTTAAATAAGTAGGTCGTGCGAAAAACAGCGTGTAGATGGACAACTATTGCAAACTCTAAATGGGAGACTGTTTATTGGAAAAATGTTCTTTTAAGGGTGGTTGAAATTATAAAGTCACTATGTTCTCGGGGTTTGCCTTTACGAGGTCACACAAACACTTTTGGAACTCCCTCTAATGGAAATTTTTTGGCCACATTGGAACTGCTTGCAAAATTTGATCCGTTTATGGCAGATCACATCCCTAGTCTTGGAAATGCTGGTAGGGGTGTCCCTTCATATTTATCTCATACAACTGTTGATGAGTTAATTGTTCAGATAGGAAATCAATTAAGAAAAAGATAATAGATGAAATACATAAAGCAAAATATTTCGTTATCATTGGCGACTCTACCCCTGATGTCAGTTACATTGATCAACTAGCTTTTGTTATTCATTATGTCCTCGTTGATGGTGAACGATTTATTTGTTTTTTTTAAAATGCTGGACAATCGGTTATTTACGGCCATTACCGAAACATTAAAAGTTACAAAATGATGTAGTGTATTGTAGATGACAAAGTTATGACAATGCTGCTAACATGTCTGGCTGCTTGCTATACAGGGCTGCAAGCAAGCATTAAAGGAATTAGTCCATTGGCAACGTATGTTCTGTGTGCATCCCATTCACTGAATCTAGTATGAACGTCGTCAGTTGACTTTTGTGTAACTTCCACTTCGTTTTTTGGTGTGGAACAGGAATTATACAACTTTTTCTCGGTATCAACACAAACATGGTCCTTGCTCGAGTCCAAGTCTTCCGTTAAAATTTTATCAGTTACGCGCTGGAGTGCAAGAGCAGATGCTAGTAAAGCGTTATGCACATCATATCACGAAATATCTGAGGTTTTGCTGTCAAGAGCTCAGGAAGAAACTCAAAAATCTGCCACCAGACCGGAAACAAAAAATTTAAGAGATAAATTAAAGCAGTTGGAAGTTGCAATGATGAGTTGCTTTTGGCATAAAATATTGGAAAAATTTAATCAAACAACCAAAGCTCTCCAAGCAGTTAACATCGATTTACAGTCATTGCTTGGGTTATACGAATCTTTACACGGGTATTTAACTAGTAATACGCGATCAATTTGGATCATTTCTTACTGAAGCTGCTACTTTATGCCAAAATAATATTTTTCAGTATGATATATCCAGGAAAAGAAAAAGCAAAGGATCTCTTGACGAAGTAAAAAATGAAACAGATTTTACATATGGAAAAACAAGATTCCGAATTAATGTATTTCTACCCTTAATAGATAAATTGATAAATGAGCTGTTAAAGAGAAAAGAGGCATACCAAGAAGTAAATAAAGATTTTTCGGTTTCTTAACAATCTAGCCATTTTGAGTGATGAGGATCTTAAGCAAGGTTGCTCAATACTTATAAAAATTCATATTCCAAATATTCCGCTGGTCCCAAGGAATTTACGGAAATCACTTAAAAAGGGAAATCTGGCGGGCATATTTCCAAACTTGGAAATAGCATTGAGATTTTTTATATCTAAAGCAGTCACCGACTGTTCAGGAGAGAGAGATCTTTTTGGACTCTTAAGAGGGTTAAAAATTACTTAAGACCCAAGTTAGTCGATTCCAAACTTAGTGACTTAGCCTTAATGTCAATAGAATCAGACCTGCTTAAAAATCTAGACGTGACAGAAATAATAGAAATTTTTGCAGCGAATAAATCGAGAAAAAAGATATTTTCTTAACGTCCCCTTTTTTCACAAAAATATTCCTTTTAGCTCTTAACTTTATTTTTTTTAATATGTATGTAATCTCTAAACTGTGCTGTTGTACCTATGGTGTTAATTTAAAAATAGAATGTTTTATGTTTTGCACTTTTGTATTTATAAAAAAAGAGGGTGAGGCGCAAAAATATCCCAGGACTTTGGCGCTTTAAGTGTTAATACACCTCTGGGAATAACTTATTTTTAGTTTTGATCTGTTCATTTGGATATAAAGTTGAAATCAAGAAAAACAGTGCCGTACTCTGTTTTTTTATCATTTAAGTTATTTAAAACGGTAACGGACGCCACTGGTAAAGAAAAAGTGCGTAAGTTGGCGCCAAAAAATATTTTAAATTTCTAGCCAGTAATATTAACCGAGTTTCAAAGTTATATCTTAAAAGGTTTCTAGAATTCTGAACGATATCGATTGAATTGGGCCCATGAGAACTAAATAAAATACTAAAATTTTATCAGATTTACCGGGCGGCGAGCCAAAATCCTGTAAGATGTGTGCGGGGTCCTTTAAAGTACCAAACATTTTTAAGTTTAATCTAATATATTAATGCTTAGACAAAATAGCATGCACTATTCGAAGTAAAAGTGGCTTTTTGTGACTCGTCTGTAGTTCGCAACAAAGGTGTCACTTTTACTCCTAAAAATACAATACACTATTTGTTGATTTAAGGCATTTGGTTCTGTATGACAATGAATTAAATTAATCTTCCAGATTTGTATAGGGAACTGAAAATAGCAATAGCATTAAAATGAAATGAGATAATATTATTTGTTACTGGATTTTCATCGAATATGTGAGGGGAATATTGTAAGGATCTTTAAACATCCCTAATAATATCAACAGCGAGAAGAGTAATAAAAGTGGAAAAGTAAATATTATGATACTGATAATGTTGGAAGATTATATGGGGAGCATACTTATAAAATTTTAAAGAGAATCAACAAAACTTACATATAATATGGAGATTAGTAAGTGTCTATAATGATATTACTTATTTTCTTATACATGGGAAATTGAAAATATTTATATATAACGTAATAGCATTGTATAATACAATGGTAATAGATAAACCAAAATACCGTTTATTATGTTGCATTGTATAGTATTTTAATTTACCGACCGACGACGTTTCGCATTGTGTACCTATGGAGAATATTTAATTAAAAATCATGGATAAAATGGATTTTTCCAGTCTATAGCAGGCTGGATAGCAGGCCACCAGTCCGAATTCATTATTCCGCTATTATGATAATATACAATTTCTTTTCTATACTTCTTTTTGTTTGTTTTTTTTTTCAGACGAAAACAGCACGGACATTACTAAACAACACGAACTTCCAAAATTATCTGAAAATAACGATAAACCATCCGAAAGGCATGTAAGCTTTGATAGTACGAAAGCATCAGATCTGGCGTACTTTCGGAGCAGGTCTTTATCGAACAGTAAGTCAAGTAAGGAAATGAAGAAAATGCCTTTCAGCACGAGATCGCTACCTGAAGAAGGATATGGAAAAGATGAAAATGGAGAGGTAATAAATTGTTTTATATAGGCGTGGCAAATTCTAAAAGAGAATTTTTCTGTGATTTTTAGATAGAAAAATTCATTAAAAAATACGTTTTCATAGCCGAGTGAACAATACTTTAGTTACAATTTGCTTAATATTCGCTATTCCATCAAGATCAATGGAAAATAAGTTCCATTTCAATATATTGTTATATCTATTGTCATTTATTCAGTAGTTCAATAGTTTGCTTATATATTGTTTGCTGTTTCATCCATCAGAAAACATTACCTACATCGAAAGTGAGTCAGTTCTCACCAAAGAATGATTAATTCAAGCTTAAAACTCCGCATTCAGAGTTTAATTTCTGAAATATATAGATATATTAGCACCTGTACGCTTTCGTAGATATCCCAATAGATATTGTATTTGGGTCGATAATAGATATTGTATTTGGGTCGATAACATACAAATAAGCAAGATATTATATCTAGCCTTTTAAAATGCGTCCGGTCTGCGTACCGCGTCACTCAGTGTTGAATTGTTGGCGGGTATTCAAATTTGTAATGGTAGTATACGGGAAAAGGAGTGAAATGACATGAAATTGTATACTTGGTATTATTGGTATTATAATTTGAAATTTATTGAAACAAAGGGCAGGTTGGCGGTTAGGGTTCCTCATATTTAGCCACTAATTGAAAATAAATCATATTTGTTTACCTTTACTAGATATTATTATAACGTCATTATGATTGAGATGATGTTGTTGTTATTACGCGCATACCTAGTTCACGTAATAATTACGACAGACAAATAACTCTATAACAATAAAAAGTTGTTAAAAAGTTCCACTTATCTAGGTAGGTATTGTATTATTTGCTATTGAATGGAAAAATACAGTTTAGATTCATGCTAAATCCGTGACTAGATAAGGCTACATTACTGAATATACTACAACCCAAGCTACAAGCTACAACAAACAGAAACAGATTACTCATTCAATATACAGGATATTAAAATATCATGCCAACTCACCCTTTTAGAAAATGTCCTTCCTTTTTCTTGTTTCAAGACATTCTTCTCTTGACTCACTGCTAACAGATTTGTTCGATTCATCCTGCTTGTTTGGCAAGTTTTTCGATGGAATTGCTTCCATTTTAAGGGGCCGATAATTTTTTGGAGTGCATCTAAGGAACTCGTGTTTAAGAATTTTCTCGTAATCACTCTCACTAAAGCGTTTTGAGCAAAACTTTACATTAAAAGTATCAGAAAGTTTACACAAACAATATTTCCATGACCTGGTAAGTCCTTGCCTTTTGGGAGGTAAAGAACTTTACATCCCTCGAAAAGGCTTTGGCAGTATTATCAGAGCGGCAACCGTACACAACACACTTTATTTTAACGATTTTCACCGAAAAATATTCCAAATAATCTAAATAATTCGTCAAAAAACACTATGGTTAAATAGATTGTAATGGCGGTTTTCATCACTATCTGACGTCAAGAGCCAAAATTGCCCCCCCCCCCCCCCATTCCTGCGTGATATCATATCTCTTTTTATTTGTATCATGGGTCAATACATATATCCTAGATTAATATTGAATGCACTACAGAAATCATCTCAAAGGAAACAAGCAAATTGAAAAGGCACTGAAGGCAGATTTAAAAATATATCCAGAAATTTCTGAAATTCACATCTTGCCTGAACTAGTAAGAATACTTTCCAAAATTTAAAGAATATATAACGTGGCGAGTATAATGGCAAACGTAGTTATGAAGCTGATATGGGGCATCATCTTCAAAGCAAGAGTTCCAGAAAATAGCCCGTTCTGATCTTTCCTGCCACAAAATAGACATCCTGCACAGATGAAATCTATCAGATCATATTACCTTAGGCAATCTTTTTCAAATTATACAGAGCTCCATTGACGTCTCGACATCCTGATTTTTTGCTTACTATGTTCTGTACTTTTTGAAGTGAAAGCTTCTTTTGGAGCGTTGAGCACACTTTGTCCTAAATAGTGAATAAGGCTGTCTATGCATGTAACGCTCAACGCTGTCTATACGCAAACGCATGTAACGCTCAAAACTGGTTTCGGCTAGTTAAGCCTTATGCCGATTATCAATTAAGTTTAGTAAATATGTTAATTGGTAGTAGTTGCTTCCAAGGTTAGTACTGGAGGTTTATAATTTTTTCTTATTGCCTGTTAATATTATTTTAGATTTCAAATAAAAATGTGGAAATCAGATTAAAAAATCATTAAAAATGTACTTTTTCCTAGTTCTCGGCCGCGCCTGTTCACTTACCGGACGGTACTGATCCTATTTCCGACCATATATAATCCTCATGTATTCTATAAGACTCACGGTTTCATGACAGGTATAAAATCATTTTAAAAATTCAATATGGTAAAAATCTTTTATTCATATAGGTAACGAAATCTTAAACAATAAAAATAAATTCTAGTTGTACTAAAAAACAGGAACTGCCTATCAGAATTATAAAAAAATGCACTCATTCCTTTCTAGCAAAATTGGTACTGATAGGGTAAAATCAGGTACAAAACTGACGATACATCTTCATAAGGTTGACCAATAAATTCAGGGCACCTCATATGGTACCAACGTGGACAATAATCGCAACCGATATTTTTCTCATCGTCATCTTTCACGTCACTTTCTATATGTCCTTACATAATATACAATGAAGGACGGTTATAGGTACTTTATCTTCTGCTTCTGTACAAGTTGGATGGCTATTTTTAGATTTTTAAGTATTCAGCTAGACAACTTTTTTTTTACTTTCTGCTAATTTCAATTTTTTAGCATTTAATCTATCTTCCTTTCTCTTATTAACATTTTCAATCTTTCTTTTCCTTTGTAGTATTTTCGCCAAACCTCAGAGGAAATTGCACTAGGTAATTTTTCTTTACTTTTACCACTGGTTTTGGAATGGGGAATCAATTCTGGATATCTTAGGTGCTCATCGAATGGATCAAGTGTTTTAATAGTTGCTTTTGAAGTGCTTGGTATTGCGAGGACTCTGTTTGAAGTGGAAGTAGTTTCAACAGTTGTAATTTTAGTTGTCTCGTTTTCTTTGTCATTTTCAATGAACTCCTCTGTGGGGGTTTCTTTGGTTTTTGGATCTTCCAAGCAATCGGTATTCAAGTTTGTCTCATGTGTTGTTTCCATTTTATTAGCAGTCACTATTGTTATAATCTGCAAAACATTTATTTTGGTTTTATTTGATCATTGTCATCATCTAGATTGTCTATGTCATCACAGATATTAACAGTTGTAAGATAGGCGTCAGGATCTGGCTCTTCCCTGTAAATTGCTGGGTGGATAGTAATAGGGTGTACTATTCGCGAATCCAGCTACCGTTGGGGGCGCTGGCGTTTGTAAACAAACATGGTGGAAAGCGAGTAACACCTTCGTGTTTTGTCTTCATTTCTAATGTGAGATTTGCCGATTGTGTGTCGTTTTGGATTTTTGTGTGAATTTTACAGTGATTTTAGGTGAAAATATCGTAGTTTGGTGTCATATTTAATTAATATTGGCAAATAGTACACGGTATTTCAGAGTATTTCTATTTTAAATATATGATACATGAAGTATGTGAAAATAAACTCTAGTGGAAATAAATATATTGTTCGAGTATAAAATAGTTTTAATCATAGTATATTGTACTTATATGCAGTGTTAGCTAATAAATAAAACTCTTTCTTTGATTAGTTAATTCATTTATTACGATTTAAAAATACACAGTACCTATCCAATAAACTGCAAGCAAACACAATATATAGGTAAAAACGTCACCAAAATTTGATAGGGCCAGGCTTTTAAATAGAATTTTATTTCTTCACTATAAAAAAACAACCTATGGTTAAAGGCAATGTTGAATATAAAAACTATTTTCCAGATAAATATGTACTTAAAAAACAATAATTCCGTTCTAAGAGCGAGTAGGCCAAAGCTTGCCTACATATTATTTTTCCTGTAATTGAACATTGTCTACTATATAATATTATTGTCATTGCTGTAAACGGCCAATATACAAAAGTTGTTCCAAAATAAAGAACTAGAAGTCCAACTGGTGTTAAAGATAATTAGCAATTTAGTTAAGTTATAGAATACTACTAACCAGTTGGAAACTATGGGATTATTTGCTGCTTACCTCGTATATTGCATAAAGGAGTACCAAATCTCAGCTAGCGAAGACCAAAATACAGAAAGGATATAAAAATGTATGGGAAATTTACTTTCATATCATTATCATATTCATTTTCTAAGCCAATAAATAAAACATATGCAAAAATCAATACTGACAAAACAAAATTTATTTGTATTAAACAGAAAAATAAACCAGTTCAAGACTTTAATATTACTATAAATGAAGTGAAAATTAAAGAAGTACAGCAAATAAAATATTTAGAAGAATAATTGATAACAACTTAAGCTGGTCTGGTCATATTGGGTATATTATATCTAAAACATTACCAATGCTACCTATGATATACAAATGCAGAAATTATCTGTCTTTTAAAACCAAACACAATATTTATGATACCGTCTTCCTTTTACATCTTAGATATTTATTACCAATTTGGGGAACTTGCTGTAAGTCTAATCTTAAATTATAATGTATTTGTAAAACAACAAGTGGTATCTAAATATTAGTTAGAATATCTCTGACACAAAAGTTATAATTAGTCGAGTAATTAGTATTCTCGAGGCCAGAGCTTTAGAGCACTGATTAGAGAATTATGTATTTATTGTATTGTAATATTGAGTTGCATTAAATAAATGTTTTCCAATTATTCAAATTTATTCAAATTAAATCTAATAAAAACAACCATAATAAACTTTCATTATAAACTTACTTTATAATGAAAAGCAAAACAAAAAAAAAACTAAGAATACCTATCTAAAATTTGTTACTCGAGAGCACTGGAGTTTGCAAATTTACCATTCGTCATCAAAAACTTGTATTAAACTATTCGGCAAGGGAGTATTTAAAATGTTAAAGATTCGCATTGTTTGATTGACTCTTTCGATATGTACCCTGGCTTTTGAAATTAAAATATTTTCCTTTGATTCGTCCTCTGTAAATTGCTTCTTTTTTTTATACATCTCTTCTTCAACCCCTGCTGCATTTGTTAGTTTAACTTTAATACCACTATTTTGGCTGGGGAAATAGTGGAAATGAATGTTTTTGTCCTTTCCCTTTCCTTTTCTGGAATGGCAATCGTAAACACAACAATTTGTTTTATGCTTCGTTTTCGAGCCAGAAGCCATTGTTTTATGTTTGTAGTCACAAAGATATACACTTTTCTCTCCAGTAAACGTTCAAAAGCAACTATAAAATGAAAAACACGCATACACGAGTCTATAAATGCTTTGAAAGATACGATCTCGACGAAAACCACATGTAAAATGGCCAAATGCCGGTCGATGATTACTCGCTTTCTAGGTTCAAATTTTTTCCGCATAGAGGGCGCATTGATTTCTGGAGTTGCCAATTGCATCACCAAGATTTACTAAAGAAGCAATTTCCAAGTTAACTGTAGTGTTCATTGCAGTACCATTCTCTCTGTTTTCAATGTCATTATTCTGTTGTTCTTCTATATGTCGAATTTCATTAATAATCACTTCAACGCTGATTCCGTAACTGTACAAAACTGTCTTGAATTGATTTAATCTACATTACCTTCTCTGCTAATCTACATTCTTCAGAAGTAATTATTTTAGGTGATATAGGCATATTTTCTGCTCAATAGTTTCTCACACATTTCGTGTAATTCACATTATTTGCATTTAAAGGGAACAATCCACATTTTGGGAACTCATTTACTATGTGACTTTCCATATTAGTGTCTCTAAGGGTCATTTCAAATACTTTGCAAAAATTTGTTTTGATGACAGAATTGTTACTATTTTTCGGTAAACTTTGTCATTTTCTAATTGTATTCTTCTACTCTTCTTTTAATGGTCAGCAGAGGCTAACGTCTACAGGTTGTAAGATGTGAGTGCAGTTTGGGAGAAGGGTTATTGTCATATGACACTTGTGACCGTCAATGAACATAAGAACAGGTCTTTTATATTATTATTGGTAATGGTAATACGCTTATCAAAATCATTTAGAATATATTCATAAAATATATCTACTTTCAGTTTTTCCCAAAACCCATGTCGTTGGTATATACGCTCTATTACAGCCCTTGGTACTCTTATATAAAGAAACACCGCTAAGGAAGGGCAAACTTTGCCACTTGCTGTAAAGCAAATGAGTACAGTGAGTTTTCTTTCTCGTTACCATTACTTATATGATAAAGGTTTTTCCAGCCGTTAGGCGCCAGCACCTTGCCAGTTTTAGGAGAAAGTGCAAATCCAGACTCGTCTCCATTCAACATTCTATCTGGATCGTCTAAAATTTCTAATAATTCGTTCTCGATTTAGTGTGAACGAAAAGCAGTTAGTTGAGATAAAAATGATTAAATTCAGAAAAGAAAGAAGTCCTTGTTAAATTAAATAATCAAGAAGTTTTGTTAGACATTTAATAATAGTTCACCTTATGTACAGTACCTATTTAGTTTTATGTGTGAAAGGATGAATGCATGAAAGTAGTAGAAATCATTGTATATATTAATCATATTTAATGCAAATTAAATCTTGCGTTATTAAAGTACGTGATTCCTAAAATACATGTTTCAATTCACACCCTATGACTAAAACCCCCACCAACCTATTTTTATAAATACTCGGCAGGCGAATTCGCCTGTTCAGATGGTAGTAGTCTATAAAAAGCCCTGGCACATGCCTAAAACTTTTTTACAAGGTGCAAAAGCTTCCTTTTGTTGTACAGATATCCGTAGCCTGTAAAAGGCCTTGTCATGAGCCTCACCCATGCCGGGAGTCGTTCTTTGGCTCAGCTTCCTTTGCACGGACGTATTTTGGATCTTTTCGCACCAGGCCTATAAGCCTTTCGATATTTCAAGATGTCCTACATAGCGGAAACAAGCCTGGTTTGTATGATTTTTTAGTTCAACTATCCTTCTTGGAGCCACGTGCATACCAGACGATCCCATTAGCTGGACGTGGGTTGTGAGTGATTATCTACTGGCACCAATGTATACTGCAGTAATTATAGGCATGCTTTCTTTCTTCCAGACAAACTCTGAAAATACAGTTGTAGAGCTCTGCGATATTGAGCCATTGAGTGGCACTGTTTTCCGAAAAATGACTGTTAAACGACGGAGACAGCAGAACATGAGAAAAATGGCTGCAATGGATACCGGTAAGTTGCACTATAAATGTATTAACATGTACTATGTGGGATATCTCACTAAGATGACAATAGCGCGCTAGTATATTTTAATTAGTAATGACAAATGTCAGTATCCATTGTTCCAATTTAGTAAAAGGGCTTGTTACAATTAATTTGGCAATAAGTCTTAAGGACTATTATAACCTCATGAACTTTAGCAAAACCTATAGTTGGCTTGAAGTCGATATTGAAGTCGGTTGCTAAACTGCCCTCCCATATACACTCTACAGTTTCAATAACCATGATTATTATATTACCAATGATTTGTTTTTACGAGATTTTTGTAAATGTACTCTATTCAGTTGGAAATGAAACACTCAGACAAATAAATTAATTAAGTTTAATTCCAATCACCATTGATGTACCTATTAAATTAACAAAAATAATTGGACTTTGAATATGTATTAATAAACTTTGTCTTAAAATTTAGTATTAGCCAGATGAAGCTCTATTTTAAATTTTAAAATAATATTAACGAACTTATTTTTAAGTTTTGATTTGTCGAATCGTTTTTTTTTTGGTATGTCACTGAATATTAAAATTTGCATATTCATTTTATGCCTATATATAATGTCTTTGTGTGAGTTTGGTTTATTACTAGTCTCATAATTATCATTTTAAAAATTTACAAATAATTCTATAAATAATATAAATAAGTATAAAAATAAGTTGTTGCTTAATTCCCAGTAAGCGCAGTAGCGCACACAGTCCTTTATATGACGAATTTATGCTTAAATGGTCATAGGTCTTTAATAATGCAATTAATGCGATATTTTTATTACTCTTTCATTTGTGTTATATATAATTCATGAACAAAACAAAAATACGACAAAACCATTGCATTCATTGTAACCAAGTTTCTGCTATTAAGCTTTCATAATTAATGTCAAACTTATCCAACTATTGAAATCATACAGCCATAGCAATTTAAATTGAAGGATTTTGCGTTAGAAGAAGATATATTTTTGATATAACAATATAATAATAAAGTTTTATTTATACAATGAGAATGATAATGATATCAAACAATTTGCGAGAGACATTTTTAAAAGAAGCTTTTGGGCATGCTGATTAAAAATATGATATAGTCAAGAAAATTGGCTAATATAACTATAACGCAACATTTAGTTTTCTCGTAAGAATATAATCCTTATGATAAATTGGAATAGCATCAGGAGACAAGAATAGCCTGTAATTTTGCGCAAGTAAATCGTATTTCATTTATAAATTAATTTCCCCATTGGTACATTTCTCGAAGAGGTAAAATGTAGTTGATTCTTTAGAAAGTGGCATATTTTAACTTAAAATCGGCGCTTTCACAAACCTTCATTCCCATTACGGCAAAATATGCCAAAAATGCTTTAGTAAAATGTTCCTTGTTTAAAAGATACAGGACGTTAAAGTTTTATGTTCAATTCCATGTTTATTCCATATTCCAGTTTTAAAGAAAATGACGTGAAAATTTAGAATGAAGGATTTTTGACGCTGCCTGGGAAATCCCAATCTGACCTTAGTTTTTAGGTTACTTGTAGAGAATGCAAGTTACACACTTTTAAAAACAAATTATTCATTATAATTTTTTTGGCAAAAGTTTATTGCGATTTTGGAAGAAAAATCTGATAAATTGATAATTTTTAAGGAAAAAAGGTATACTTATTTAATAGCGATAAACCGCCCCGTTTTTAATAAATTTGAACATTAATCATTTAATGCAGGCGAACTTTATAATAACTGCCAACATTATTCCTCTACTAACCCAATTAGGCTTCGACTATTATATATAAAGTATATATTATTTAACAAATCCTTTAATTAACGAAACAACAAATTTGAAACAATAAAGCTATATTTTAAATAATAACAAGTTAGTAAATGAATAACGTTGGCAGTTATCATAAAGTCTGCACATTTTAAGATCCTTTACAGGTGTAGACGACTATATCAAAATCGGCCTCTCCTATTGGTCGATCCATCTCGTATTACAATATGTCTTCGTGATGCAATCAATTTGTCGCAAGAGCTCTCGTGGTCGAGAGGTTTAGATAGTTGAGTCCCACCTGGATGGCACGGGTTCAAACCCCCGTTGCTTTTTTTATTTTTTTTTTAAGATTATGTTTCTAAACAGTGTTTTCTTGATTTTGGGTATGTCTTGGGTTAGCACTTGGTTAGTTTCCTTTTCTTGAGCCACCGTAGCGAGCGAAACGAGCGGAGGGCCATGCGGATCGACCAATAGAAGAGGCCGATTTTGATATAGTCGCCTACGCCTGTAAAGGATCTTAAAATGCAAAGTCTGCCTGCGTTAAATGATTTAAGTTCGAATATCTTGAAAGGGGGGCGGTTTATGGATATTAAATAAGTATACCTTTTTATCCTTAGAAACAATCAGTTTATCAGTTTTTTATCCGAAAGTACCATAGAGTTTTGCATAAAAAGGTAATTTTTTTTAATGTAACTAGCACCTTCTACAAGTGACCTAAAAACCAAGTTCAGATTCAGATCTCCCACCACCGAAGATTTTTGAAATTTTCTTTAAACTGTCCAACTTATGGAATAAATAAAAAATTGAAGAGCAAACGTTATGGCGCATTTATTACGCACTATCCTGTGTATTTTCAAATAACAAGTAACAACAGATGTAAAATTGATACGTAATAAAGCAAGTTTAAAAAACTATGAATATTAGATGTGTATAAAATAATTTAATATTTACATGGTGAATTATACATTTTATAGAAAAGCGTAGAATACAGAGTATTTATTAAAGATACCGCAAATATTTAAGAAGCTATTCCCTAGATTATTCTAAGGATATTTTTGAAGAACCGCGATAATATTTGTATAATAAAATATTGTTAAACAATATTTTATTACCAAAAACCACACGTAAAACCACTCAATCTTCAAAAACTTTTGAAAAAGACTACGTTCAGCTAGTATGCAAGAACCCAACATTCCCTTCATTGACTTCCAAACTCTGAAAAACACCAGAGTTTTTCCTTGTTGAATTACACCCAGCAAAAATTATCCGATATCCCAAATCTTCCATATTTTTCACTGAAGTAGTGTAAACTAATGGCTTTAGGAAATAGGAAATAATCCAGAAGTTTTAAGTCCGAAGATCGAGCGAGCCATAAGTGCTACCAACGTACATAAACCACATTACTTTTATCGTTGCCACTTGTACACCCTCCTGAAACGAACGTTGCTAATTGTTCCAAAAAACTTCGATCCACCCCACCAGTCCTGCCCAGTATAAATACCGGTCCGATTAGCCAGTCACCCACAATTCCAACCCAAACGTCCAACGAAAACTGATGTTGCAACCGATCTTCAAGTACCTTACTAGATTTTCTTCACCCCATTCTGGAAACTTCTTATTGTGTTTCTTGAGAAATTGGCTTCATCGGTAAGAAGAATCAGCGACAGTAGTTGAGGGATTTGAATCAATATGTATAAAACCTCAATTATTTTCAGTACAAAATGCAATATGTGGATGTGTTATGCTGTGAGGGTGGTGCCCGAGAAATTGGCTTCGTAGTGGTGAAAACAGTATATCATGCGCTGGTGGAGTTACACCCTCGGTATCTCATTCTAACCAAACTGTTAATTTTCCAGTGATGTAGTATATTTGCGATGTTGGCCCTCGATAATGTTGTCAACCTTCGTTCCGCTCTAGGAGGATCTTAACGTTGCCTTCCTTGTTTGTATTGGAGCCAATGTTTACGATCTACAAGGATAGAATGTAATGCGTGAAAATGCTACTCATCTACCAGGTAGCTTAAAACTGCCAATTCCAGCGTTTTGACATAAAAGCTCTGTTGTTTATGATAATATGAAGATGTATAATCTTATTCTCTAGTTCTCACCAATTTAGAAGATGTCATACTGTGTAGGCCTTTAGAAGGATAGTCAAAAAGATGCTGACTGAAAAAGCATACCATGGGAGAGTTTTATTAGAAGACAATGTGAATCGTCAAAACATATTTGTATTTTTTGTTTGTAAAATAGCTTTAACACTAATGACAAATTTAGTGCCTATCGACAGGAACTGGCCAGACTAAGCTTCTCACCCTGCAAATTGCCAGGTACTGACGGTATCCGTCCAGCTCTACTACAGTGGGGCTTGGACGAGTTACTGCCGCGCCTGGTAAAGGTGTTCTGGGTATGCCTATGGCTGCGCTACATCCCGAAGGCATGGAGAAAAGCAAGAGTGGTGTTCATACCAAAAGCAGTAAGGATGGATTACACTTTCCCCAAAGCCTACCGATCAATTAGCCTAACATCATTTGTGCTGAAAACTCTGGAGAGGCTTTGTGAGCGATATTTAAGGGAATGCGTACTTGTCAACCGACCGCTGCATCCCAACCAACATGCGTACACTTCGGGAAGATCGACCGACACGGCCATGCATTCAGCAGTGAGCCGAATTGAGAGATCGCTGGACAATAAGTAGTCCACTTTAGGTGTATTTATTGATATTGAAGGTGCATTTGACAAAACCACCTTTGGAAGAATCAATGCAGCCTTAACAAGCAGGAGCGTCCGGGCGTCCTCCTGATGTCAGTGGCTGGGTTTTCAACATGCTCTCAAAGAAATGCGTGCAAATAAAGGCGGAGGGCACTGTAGTGAGAGAAACCGTTACAAGAGGCTGCCCGCAGGGAGGCGTTCAATCGCCACTGCTATGGAAACTTGTTTCTGACAGCCTTTTGCATCGCCTCAACTTAGATGGATTCTACACCAATGCATATGCAGATGATCTTACAATACTGCTCAATAGAAAGTTCGAAGGAGTTCTGTGCAATCGTATGAAAAGTGCCCTTCGCTAAACCCTAGGAAGAAGACGGAGATGGTGCTCTTCACCAGAAAAAAAGGAGGACGAAGCCACTACGGCCTCCGACCCTCCTAAATACACAACTAAATTTTGCATCTAAAGTAAAATACCTTGGGGGACCTTCGATGCTAAATTAACCTGGAATCTTCACTTAGAACGAAGACTAAAGAAGGCATACATTTCTTATGAACAGTGCCGCAGGACCGTGGGAAAAACCTGCGGGATTAAACCCAGGGTCGTAAGGTGGATCTACACTGCTATCATAAGACCCATGACTGCCTATGGAGCCATAGTTTGGTGGCCTAAGAGTCAACAGAAAACGGCAATTCTTAAGCTTAGTCAGGTACAGAGAACTGCCTGTCTAACCATAACGGGAGCTATGAGGACAACCCCAACCAGAGCCATGGAAGTAATGTTGTGCTTGCCGCCCCTAGATATTTATCTAGGGGAGGTGGCTCTGACTACATTGCTGAGGCTTAAAGTCGTTGGTGTGCAACCCAGCATAGAATTTGGAGAGACTAGACGCCACCTGAGGGAATAGGCAGTCGGAAGACTGCCACTACTGCAGGTGAGCGTAGACACCATACCTCCCAAGCTTGTTTTCGACAAACTATATGATGTACAAATAAAACTAAATGGGCCTATAACCGAAGGTGCGGTTAACATTTTCGTGGATGGCTCAAAAACCCAGGATGGAGCAGGCTGTGGAATATACTCGCGAAGCTTGTGTATTGAACTCAAATGGTCTGTGGAGGGTCACGCAAGCATAATTCAATCTTAACTTGCTGCTATATCCATAGCCGCAAAAGAGATTGCTCGCAGAAATACTGAGGACAAGACTATTAAAATTTACACGGACAATAGACAAGTACTACTGGCCCTGAAAAGATATAAACCTACAGCCAGATCAGGTCTATAAAGCCATAACTCACTGGAGGATGCCGCCCGTAAAAACAGAATTTTTGTTTGCTGGGTTAAAGCACATGCGCAGTACGAAGGTAACAAAAATGTTATCGCTCTTAATCTTCGAAATTAGCGGATGAATTGGCTAGAAAGGCAGCCGGTTCAAACATTATGGGAGCCGGCCCTTCAAACCTACCTATTGCGACGTCGATACATATGATAAAAAAGATTACCCAGGGCAAGATGAGATGAAACAACTAACTGTCGACTGAACAGGAAGCTACTAAGCTACCCTAATGAGTCTGCAGTAAAGGCATACCTGGGTATGTCAAGAAAGAACCTTCGACTCAAGGTAGGGATTCTGACTAGACACTGCCAGCTAAGGAAACATCTCTACACAATGAGACTATGTGAGACATCTCTATGAAGAGGCTGTGAACAGGAGGACGAATCAGTAGAGCACCTGCTCTGCGATTGCGGCGCTGTTTCGAAACCAAGGGAATCCATTTTGGGAGAACTCAGGGGGTTGACCTAGGGAAGACGCACAAGGGATCCACAGGAGCCTAAGCGCCGTGGCCTTTCAAGGCCACCTTCTCAACATTTCCAGATTCCAGTGCATATCTCTGTGTATACGTTCCTGTTGGTTTAGGGGAAATTCCTTCATGTGACCTTTTTTTTTGTGATCTTTTTTTTTGTTTATGTAATTTGTTTATGAATTATTTTTTTTATCATTTTATTGTTGCTTTTGCTTTGTTAATAAGACAATATGTCTTAAATAATAATGCCTATGTTGAATTTGAAGGTGCGCAGGAAGAAGTGTCTGAACGCGTATAATATGGTATAGCTGCAGAAAATAGTTCCACAAAAGTTTCCAAACAGTCCCGTTGCTTATATTCAAAATATTTGCAATTTTTCATCTACTTTTCTTACTGTCACTGGCCTTCCTGGTCCTCCACTTTGATGTGCCTGCTTCATGAAGATCTTGATGGATATTTTGAAAGATTTTTCTATCAAAAAATCGTTTAATGTATACCCGTCTCGCTTGTAATGATTTGTCATCGGCAAGTCCATATATTTTATGAAATGTATGTCAGACATGTCGGCGTTCGTATATCCATGATAGAGGACTTTATTAACAAAAGTGTAACTATCGAAGACAGAAAATATAACGTCAATTAGTGTCGACAAATTGGATAGATACAAAATGGTCACGAGACGTATTCAGATGAAATCCACGTTTAAACTGATTTTCTTTTCGATGTCTGCACTTTTCAATAAAATAACCGTTGGTTACCGAATTACTGTTTAAACATAAAAAGGCATATTAAAAAAATGTGTACTCTGTAAACTCAGAATTGTACGCCATAATTTTATTTCGACTACATTAATGCTTTTAAAAATATGAAAATTGGTTTTATGGAAAAATGTTATCGCCCTTAATCTACGAAACAAAGCGGCTTTTCAAAAATCATTAAAAGTCAAAATATTCGTAGAATGATCCGTGAAATATCCCCTTGAAATTTTGCCGTATGTTTGATAGACGCCCTGTATAAAAGTAATCAAACAGATAATATATTTATTTTTAATGTTCATTTTAAAGTAGTACTTTTAGCGTGAAAATGTGATATAGTATCTTCATATTTTTTTTATCACGAGTGCCTTCTAGCAAAGAAATAGAGTTTGAATTTTCTAGTAAATACTATTTTAAACAATGTTTGTTGTTTTGGAAAAAGTTGGATAGAGATATGTTTTTTATTAAGCCCAAAAATTAATTTCTGATAATAGTCTACTTAGTCTACTGTAATCAGGAAAATGTATTACCTTTACACCAGTGTTGAGAGTAGGTAATGAAGGGCTGGAGATCCAAATTTAATGTTAGCTCAAAATTTCCTCAAATTCACAGAAAGGTGGAGTGATGGAAGAAACGAATGCTTTGAATGTTATGATTCCAATAGCATGCACTAGATATTATGCGCATTATTATTGACCATTCTTCAGTATGTACTAATGAGCCGTCACTAATCCAAATTCCAGCATTGATAATAATTAACAGTGCGTGTTTAAATATATTACTGACAAAATTATTACAACTAAGTAGGTACTTCTTAATCGAAGTGAGTTAACATTAATGACTACGCCGCTGAATCATCAACAGAATATAAATTTGTAGATATCTTTAAATGTTACCACACGTGTTATAGCACACGCAAAAGGGACCCAAATAGCAGAATACTGTTATCAGCTTTCAGCATGAAAAGCTTTTGTAAAGTGCCAACGACAATAGCGCCAAACGTGAATAGCACCTGAGGCTTTTTGTTATTAAAAGGTCTCTTTACTCTAAATAAGTAACTCCTACTGGAATAAATGATACGTTTGTTTCTTTACAGAAAGGCATTTAATGTATTACAATGAGAATGAAATGCATATACTGTGTCCCGTGATGTTGACTACCATCGAGGAACATTTTAATTGTCAAGCGTCGGAAAACGAGGTTGTCTCTAAATTTTAACCTGCACTTTCTCGAAAATCATTCTACTTTTTATTTTATTAAATCGATTTTTTTTTATTCTTAATGACAAGGACAGCTCCATAAACTATATGAGGCATACGTCAGCAAGAGGATGTGTTCGTCCTTAACAACTGTCACGCCCACGTTCCAGATACTTCGGAGTTCGGAGTCATTGTTGATCCGTGACGAAAACTAATTCTCTAACTTGTCGCTTTCGTTATGAAATCGACCAATCGATTAGGTTATTAGTGTTGATATGTATTCAACAGTGCCTTTATTACGAGAGCATTCTAATAGCTATTGAAAATATATCAATTATTTCTATTTAAAAAATTATCCCTTATCAAGCTTTCCATAACGCTATGCATGGGTGTTCAGCCTTCATCGGATCTTTTCTTCAGAATTTTCTTACATAATGGGGAATGCCTGCTCCAATAAAATTTCACAGAAATACTAATAATTTTCTCTCCATAAAATCCGGATATATGTTTTAGGGCTTCTTTTATATCTTTATTGGTTCCATTTCGTTCCATATTATGCATGGCCGCTCTCTTCCTACTACGAATATACGGACTGCTGATTCGATGTTTAAAAAGTCTGCTGCGCTTACAGGAAGGGAGTTGTAAAGAACACCAAAATTTGCTTTGGCGATAGTCGATATGCATATAAAACAAACTTGTCTCATTTTGCGAAATTATCATGTATATTTTTTCTACCCCGTTTAGCGTCATAACATTGACTTAGATCATTAAACACACCATACACCAATGCTACGCAATACTACTTATTTTATGGATTTTAAAACGTAAAATAGGCTGCTACTGTATATGCAAATAGGGTACAAGCTTAATGAAGTGTCTATTATAATTTATTTATGAAGCAGCAACATTTTTTTCAATATTTCCCTGCCTTCTCACTATGGTTGGATATTTATCAACGGCTTCTTCAGAATTACTAAACCACCCTATTAATTTATACTTTTTTACCAAATATCAAATTTTCTCATGCATATTTAAACTGGAAATCATACATATGCCGATGAAAATTTGCCACTACAGTTAAGGGTGCCCAATAAGTAATCTTCTCAAAGATTGAGGACATCCTGAAATAGTTGTATCACAATAATTGCATTATAGAGTGCCCCGATGTCTGCTCTAAAAATCAAAAATATTAATTTATACTTTTTTTGTCAAACATAAAATTTTCTAAGGCATTTCCAGGAAGTCATTCATAGGCCGATGAAAGTTCGCCTGTACATTTAAGGGTGTCCAACAAATAATCTTCTAAAAGATTGAAGACACCCTGAAATAGTTATATCACAATTGCATCAGAGTGCATCAAGTTCTTCTTTAAAAATAATTTTTAAACCGTCCAGGAAATCATTCATATGACGATAAAAATTTATAGCTACAGTTAGGGGTGCCGAACAAATACTCTTCTTAAAGATTGAAGACACCTTGAAATAGTTATATCACAATTGCTTCAGAGTGCACCAAGTTCTTCTTTAAACATAATTTTTAGACTGTCCAGGAAATAATTCATATGCCGATGAAAATTCGCACCTACATTTAAGGGTATCTACCAAATAGCCATCTTAAAGATTGAAGACACCCTGAAATAGTTATATCACAATTACTTCAGAATGCACCAAGTTCTTCTTTAAAAATCATTTTTAGACTGTCCAGGAAATCATTCATATGCCGATGAAAATTCGCATCTACTTTTAAAGGTATCTATCAAATAATCTTCTTAAAGATTGAAGACACTCTGAAATGGCTATATCACAATTGCATCAGAGAGTGTACCGAACTCCTCTCTAAAAATCAAAAATATAAATTTATACTTCTTTGCAACCACGAAATTTTCTCAGGCATTTTAAACTCTAGGAAGTCATTCATATGCCGATGAAAATTCGCATCTACATTTAAGGGCACCTAACAAATAATCTTCTTAAATATTGAAGACACCCTGAAATATTTATCACAATTATTGTATTAGAGTGCACCGGGTTCTTATTTAAAATTCATTTTTAAACTGTCTAGGAAATAATTAATATGCCGATGAAAATTCGCATCTTCGATTAAGGATGCTTACAAATAATATTCTTGAGATTGAAGAAATCCTGAAATAGTTATATCACAATTGCATCAGAGTGTACCGAGCTCTTCTTTAAAAATAATTTTTAAACTGTCCATATGACGATGAAAATGTATAGCTACAGTTAAGGGTGCCCAACAAATAACCTTCTTAAAGATTTTTGACACCTTGAAATAGTTATATGACAATTGAATCAGAGTGCACAGAGTACTTCTTTAATAATCATTTTTAGACTGTCCAGGAAATTATTCAAAAGTTGATGAAAATTCGCATCTACGTTTAAAGGTATTTATCAAATATACTTCCCAAAGATTGAAGACACCCTTAAAGAATCAGAGAGTGCATCGAGCTCTTCTCTAAAAATCCAAATTATAAATGTATACTTCTTTGCCAACCATGAAATTTTCTTAGGCATTTTTAAACTCTAGGAAGTCATTCATATGCCGATGAAAATTTGTAGCTACAGTTAAGGGTGCCCAACAAATAATCTTCTTAAAGATTGAAGACACCTTGAAATAGTTATATCACAATCGCATCAGAGTGCACCAAGTTCTTCTTTAAAAATAACTTTTAGACTGTCCAGGAAATCATTCATAAGCCGATGAAAATTCGCATCTACATTTAAGGGTATCTACCAAATAACCTTCTTAAAGATTGAAAACACCCTGAAAGAGCTATATCACAATTGCATCAGAGAGTGCACCGAGCTCTTCTCTAAAAATCAAAAAAATAAATTTATACTTCTTTGCCAACCACGAAATTTCCTCTAGGAAGTCATTCATATGTCGATGAAAATTCGCATCTACTTTTAAGAATACCTAAAAAATAATCTTCTTAAATATTGAAGACACCTTGAAATACTTATCACAATTCTATTAGGGTGCACCGAGCTCTTCTTTAAAATTAATTTTTAAACTTTCCGGTAAATCAATCATATGCTGATGAAAATTCGCATCTTCGATTAAGGGTCCTACAAATAATTTTCTTGAAGATTGAAGAAACCCTGAAATAACTATATCACAATTGCATGAGAAAATGCAACGATATTTTTCCTAAATCCTGCAAAATTCGTTTTTCCTCAGCTTTGAATGCATCAAGCATAGATAGTGTCTTTCCAGGTTAATTTAAACAGCGTTAGACAAATATAATGATACCTCTTTATATGTGATTCTTGCATTCATTTTCATCATTCTCATCCATTTTCTGAGGGTAAACTTATGAGTATTATTTAACTTTCATCATTTTTCTTTCTATTGACGGAAATTTATCTATTGCTAGAGATTCGTGGTGTTACGCTTGATCTTTACCTCTCCATGAAGCCAGTTTTATTCTTGTGGCATTTTCTCATCAACGCGATGCTTTTATAATAATATTTTCTTATTTTTCGTCATAAATAGACTTTTTTACCGATTTCCCGCCCAGATATTGTGCAATAAAGAATTCCTCATCAAATTATATAGGTAATTTCGGTTGGCCTCTTCAATATAAAGACTTCGCTACTCTCCTTATCTATAGCCGAATATTTTCATGAATTATTTTTCTAAAAAAGAGATATGGTAGGAGTTAGGGTTGCCATAAATGTGCAGGTCAGCGTCAAGACGCCACAAAGTAAATATTAGTTTTCAAAAAAAATCAATACCGGAGGTGCCGGAGAGCCCCTCCCAAAAACGGCTATTTTCGGTTTTGAAAATTCTTATTTTTAAAACAAAAACAAGAAAAAACAGTACGGTTGAAAAATAAAAATACAACACCAAGTTAATTTTAATATAATATTCTTTTTTATAAAACATACATATTTAGAAGGTAGTTTTGGGACTACTTAAGTACTTCTCCGAAGATTTATTTTTTCCAAAATTTCCTTTTTTTCTTTAACATATTTATAAAACTGAACACCAGACATTTCAAATTAAATTGACATTGTAAAATAGCTTCAACAGATTCCGATGATAATCGATTTCTTTCGTCAGTCCATTGGGAATTTATCAGCGAAAAAATTCTTTCACAATTCGCATTATGTGCCGGAGTAGCAAATACATACTGGCAATCACGGAAACTTAAATCTACGCCATCTATTGTAAATTAGCTAAAATCGACCCAAGTCTTAGAAAATAGGGATATATTGGGCTCAATAACGGGGTCAGTCCCGATACATCGGGAGGGATGGCAACCCTAGGCAGGAGGAGTCTTATAGATGCCATTTCGATTTTTGTCTTTTTTCTGTTTTGGCGCACATTGGTTTTTTTTTAAATAAATAATAAAGGTTGGTGTTAACCGAACTTTACAACTTATATGTACATGTAACCTATTTTTAAAATTAGATTCTCCTCTTGGTGGAGTCTAACGGTATCTTGCCTACGTTATAAATTCGAATAATAATTATGTTATTAGGTCCAAACATTTCCCGTCAGTCTCTGCGATTAATTGTTTAATTAGAAGTATTTCCACGTACATTTCGCCAGGGCCGATAGCTTTTCTTCGTTTCTGCGTTCTTATAGCATTAACAACTTTATCTCTGGTTATTTCTCGACCTCTTAAATTTATTTTGTGATCTATTGGTGGTGGCAAGTGAGGTGTTTTAACATATTGCAGCCATCGCATAAATACGTAAAAACTTTATTTCTTCTCAAAAATATCTTCTTACTTGTCAGTATACACAAAAGCAGCTATATAGAGAACTATAATCCAACCACACGTTGATTGCTGTGGCTGACTTCTGTATTTGATGAATAATAATAATAAAAAACTCCCTTCAAAAGCTCATGAATAGAGGTATGCGAATAGTTCTAGAATGTAATAGATATACCCCTATAAGAGTGATGCTGTCAACCCTTAACTGGCTTAATGTGAGCGAAAGAATATACTTCTTGAGTATGAATTTTTAAATCAGCCGAGGTTACTACCGCTATACTTTCAACAATTCAACCCTATAACATTGTCGACTGCTTCACTGTTTGTGAGGGGAATTTTTGGGCACAATAAATAGCCAACAAATATAAAGAATTGCCAAAAATCTTTCTTTATTTCGGAATCTGTCGTTAAGGGACATTAAGGATGTAGGGTGATAGTGAAATAATGAGATATGTGATTTCATTTATTTTGTATTTGTGTGGATATGTTGTATGTATTAGCATAAACCTAACCAGTTAGGTTTATGGTATTAGGTCTCCTATTTGAATAAAGTTATTATTATTATTATGATAAGCTTAGTTTCTAAGCCTAAAATTATTTCGTTATTATTGCCCCTTATATCGACCTGTCACTTCCTTAATTTTTTTATGCGTGTGAAAGATGTAATATTGCTCTTGAGGTTGTTCTATCTCTAGGTATTTTGTCGGCATCCACTTTTCTTTTGCCTATTTACATTTTTTCCTGATAGTTCTCTGAATGTGTTCGTATTCTCTCCGGTGTGCCTTACATTTCTGTCTTTCTGTCATGAGGTCCAAGATTTCTTGTACTTGTTTCTTGCCGCTTACAATTAATTCGAAGTCTTATTCTTGAATGTTCGCTACCTCTTTATTTTGTTTCAGATTATCTCGATGTTTTCTCCCTGTGCAGATTTTTCCGCTCTTCCCAATTCTTGTTCAATTTTGGAGCTTATATCTTTTTTTTTATTATGATTTTTAAGTTGTGCCATGTCTATTTATTTAGATACTTTCTCTTTTGACTCTCAGGACTCTCTTGAGTGTATTTAAAGTCCATTATGACGCGATTGTGGTCACTATTAATATCTGTTCCTGGGTAGATTTTTACAGATCTTATATACCGTTTCAATTACAGGGTTAGCAAAAAGAAGTTAATAATAGAAAAATAAATAAACAAAAGCTGAATACCTATTCCCATTTCCCCACATAACTGTCTGCGTTGGAGGGTGTCTGTGCTATCACAATAAGAAGAGCTCTTCTTACCAAAACTACCAACATCAAATTTGGAGTAATAATTTTTTGGCACAAACCAGGGACGTAGACAGAAACTTATTTTTGGGGGACAGTTGGGAATATCTAAATAATGGGGGCCCACCGAAATAGCCCGGCGCCGGCGGGGGTCAATGCGTCAATTGGAGGTGCCACGCCCAATTTTTAAAGTCGTTAAAATCGCCTCAATGAAACAAATCAATCAAATTGTAGATTCTTCTGGACAAGCACCCCCAATGGCCCACCCTAAACATTTTTGTAAAAAGATATAAACGCTTAATTTTTAAATATTTTATGAAATTTATTACGAAAAACAATCCCCCCTGACTACATCCCTGGCCCAAACTACAGATCGAGCTCAATAATAAATAAAATGGTGTCAGTGGTGAGGATTTTTTATTTTTAAGTGTTTTTTTAAAAAATCATAAAACTCAGCTCTGGTTTTAAACTTGGAACAAAAATTCTTGGAATCATAATGGTGATCGTCTTTTTAAGTGAGTAAAATCGAACCAGTGGCTAAGTATTTATGGACGTTTAAGACTAGAAACACATCGGTTAGGTTTGTTGACTTCAAATTTGGCATTTTTTCCCACAAAATAGAGATCTAGGTAATAACTCCTGTATTGTAGGAGATGTCTATCGAGATCGTAAAAATTGGAAAAACCCATAGGTTAAAGCTATTGATTTCAAATTGAAATACAATATTCTTGGCCACAAAATACAGTTTCTGTTCGTCAAAGCGATGGAGTTTTTATGGAAGTTAAATTAAACGAGCACTTTTTAGAGAGCGGTTATATGTTTCGTAGCATGTATTTGATAAAACAATACACTGACAGCAGTTTTTCAGTGCAGTGGACCCATGAACATGAAATTTTATAAATAATTCATTAATTTTATAAAAAATAGGGCCTAAATGCAAGATGATATATATTTTGTTATTTAATATGTTATGTAATAATCTTCTAAGGCTCAAAAAAATAAAGCAATATTTCTGCGTCATTCAAACGAAGTTTCTCTATATTGCTAGTGATTTACTTTATACCCTGTAATTGTCGCGTTCGAATTTAAAAGTCGCGCATCCTACAGCTACATTTTTAAGCTATTTCTAATTCCCAGAAATATGCAAATTAAATTTTAAATTGTTACACCCTGTAACTGTCCCGTTCGAACCTGAAAATCGGGCATCCTACAGCTACATTTCTAAGCTATTTCCAATTCCCAGAATTATGGAAATTAAATTTTATCTTGTTTCATTCCATTGAGGCAAAATTTCACCGAATTCCTTTCGAAAGGTCAGGCATTTATAACAAACGATATTTTAATATAAAGTGAACAGAGAGATGCAAAAGCAGATTGCTTTAAGAAACCATAATTGATCGATTTTTGAACAGAGTGAACAGACCGAGGATTAAGTCTTAAATCTATAGCTTTACTCAAGAGGATCATGACTCATAAACATACAAGATCTCGTTTCTTTTGTATGGTGTCTTGGGTAATGATTTTTATATCAAATTTAACAAGTTTTGACCATATCGTGCGCCCATACACTTCGTGGGCGACTTGGTAGTAATACACGATGGGCGGCACGGTTGCCAATAAGTGCACAAAAGTAGTGTATTTAATATAATAATCTAATATACCATTTTGATAAATGGGTAAATGATATCGACACGAAATATTGATTAGTAATAATTAAGTAAATAGTAATTAAACGATTGTTAACTTTTAAATACTGCAGCTCTGGACCTAGACACTCTTAATGCTAACAAATACATATTTTTTACTTTTTACTTCCTTCCATGAATAAACTTCAATTTCTTGCTTTTCACTTTCCGCAACTTGGGTTTCCGGCTGTCAATTTTCTGGTAATCACCAAAAATATACACAAAATATACATTTACATTTTCACATCTTTGCGAATGCATATGCCGCCCCCCACTGCTGCAGTCTATGTCCCAACCACCAAGTTTATCAGATCTTTGTCCGATAAGATCACATATGTCATCTTGGTCTTCCTTCGTAGTTACAGAATCTAGCAAATAGTTTGAGTTAAGCCCCAATCAGTATCTGATCAGACCAGATCAAACCGTCTACTCTCTAGAGCGAAGTTTTCAGCAAAGACCATTAGAAGATCATACTAGGCCCGTACGATTTTAACCAAAGGTTCCACTTACTGGGAAATATATACTATTATGTATGTAATTGCCATTTCATGATTTTATTTATTATAATCTATTAGTATTCCTACCCCTGGGTGTACTCGTTTGTCTTTAGCTACTCCGCTGTAGATGAAGACGTAGTTATCAATTTCAGTATTTCCTGGGCATGCTGATTCAGAACACAACCTACAGAGACTTCTCCACGCTTTTAACCAAGAAGCCAAACAATTAAGTATGCTTATAAATACGAACAAAACTAAGTGCCTCGTAATATCCAAAGAGCCAGTGAGGTGCAAACTAGACATAGACGGGAAACTAGTGGAATAGGTCAGGTAGCAGGAGCGGACAGAACCAGCGACGGTGATTTGCAACATGAAGTACGAACACAAGCTATGAAAGCATCTCGAATATCAGGCTGTTTACAAGACATTATATGACGTAACAAATATCTCCCATTGAAAGTAAAATAATAATATACAAAACCGCAGTTCGACCCATTCTAACGTACGCAGCAGAGACAAGACTGGACACATCGAAAAAATGCAAATGATGAGAACGTTGGAAATGAAGACGATAAGAAGTATACATAGAAAGACCTTACTTGATAGGATGAGAAGCGAAGAACTTAGCTAGCAGAGCAAGATACAGGATGTGGGAAAATGGATGACACAGAAGGAAATGCTGGAACAAGCACATTGAAAGAATGCCAAATAACCGTAAAAAATACAAAACACAACACACTAACGGGAAAGGGAACACGAGGAAGACAAAAACGATGGAAGGAATGCTGGACCTGAACGTCGGAAGAGGCTTGATTGGTTAAAACAGGCAATGCCTACCTATATGGTTTTTATCATTTAAGAAAGAAGAAGAAGATTTATTATAAGATATGGCGCTACAAAAAATCTGCTAGGAAAGTCCATCATGTATTAAATACCTAAGAAAAACTTATGTGACAAGAAATCTTAAGTAACTTCCATGTTAAAACGAAATGCATTATGTCTGCAGTATTTTTTAGCATTTTATATTAATAAGATATCGAAACTGCATATCCGGGCAAATTATGAGGCAGGTTGCTTAGGGTATTTCGAAGAAAATATCCCAAAAAATCTAAATTTAAAAAATGTAAAAGCTTGATTATTCGTTATTCCCACTTTTTGTTTTAATTACTTATAATTTTACTATAAACATATTTTCTAATCACATCTCGTAATACTCATAATGTGATGAATAATGCAAGATAATGTAATGAATGATGCAGAATAATGTGATGAATGATATTGTGCAAGGAAATTTAATAAATGTAATTGGCAACATGGTTGTGCTTTTAACGAAAATGTGTATAATCTGATATCGCCGGTACCAAACTTTAACCAATAAAGAACAATTGTTTTGGATATTGCATTTTGTTTCGTAGTGCTTAAAATTTAGAAATAATAATTTAAATTGTTTTTTAATTTAACAAAAAGAATATGTTTTACTTACTGATCGGTGGTGATGGAAGTAGTGCTTATCTGTTGGAGTAACAACTGCTATGGTGAAGGTACTAACATGGACTTTATTAAAAGGTATGTAGGCTTGCATTAATAACTAGAAATAATCTGTAAGTAAAAGCACGACACGGAAGCATTTAAAAAACGTATTTCCCCATACAGTATTTTTTTAGCACGCAAGTTACGTTAATAATTATTCGTTTGGCATTCTTAATTAATATTCCAGCTTACTTTTTAATTAATAATCCTCTGCCTGTATTCGAGTAAGTTGGCGCTAAACTTTTTATAATGATCCTTGTTTCCCTAGAGTTTCTAAAATATTTATATTATATTCTGTTTTTCATTATTAAAATTTCTTATTGCGCCAATTCAAACAATGAAAATTCGAGTCAGAGTCACTGGATTACATAAAGGACTGACTGAATAATTTTTCTTTTAAGCTAAAGAAATCTTCCGGTTTTAATGAACTATTTTATAGTAAAACATGATAAGCCCAACGATAAAATAATCTCATCGGCCCAGGTTTTATGTTTATGGAACATTTCTAAATACAAGAAATAAATTTATTTTGCATCCTGCTAATATGAACATTATTTTAAGTTTTTGGCGGAGAGAGCTTTTAAGTGGTATTT
Source organism: Pissodes strobi (assembly GCA_016904865.1). NCBI lineage: Eukaryota > Metazoa > Arthropoda > Insecta > Coleoptera > Curculionidae > Pissodes > Pissodes strobi. The sequence goes on along the minus strand of MU182017.1, from coordinate 166,481 downwards.
TCAATAAGTTTTTGTAAATAATAATACTTATTCATAGCTTAATTCATGATAAATGTATATTGTTTAGCCCTTTTCCTATTCTGGCTGTTGGTAAAATATTGCCTTTAAAGGAAATAAATGTACAATCCTTCATTTATATTTAAAAAAACAACTCGACCACAACTTTAGAATTTAATTGTTTTTGTATATTGTATACCTGGCATTTATAAGCAAACATTTCTACTGCGAGAGTATTTAATGAAAAAGTCACCTGTAAGCAGCAGGTTAGAGGAAGAGAAGAATCGAAGAATTAATGCAATCCCTGTATTAAAAAACTTTTTTGGGAAAGGAAATTGATCTGGTCCCGAGAAATGAACAACATCTCTTTACATTATTTTATTGGGAGCTTGGAAACTGTAAGAGATACTGCAAAGTTTAAATTGAGGCCAAGTTGCGTAATTTGTTGCCCCATTAAATCCGGTCGAAATATATGGAGAATTCCTCCTGAATTTGTATATATCTGTAAAAACCGGAAAAAGCTATTTTATTCTCATTTCAACCATGTTAGCATCATCAGGAGATGATTAAAACCTAAATCTGTAAAATCCTGAAAAAGTTATTTTATTCTCATTTCAACCATGCTAACATCATCAGGAGATGATTAAAACCTAAGTTAAACTTAAGTTTTAATTAAACTTTAATCATCTCCTGATGATGCTAGCATGGTTAGCGAAACGCGCGTCGAGTGCAAAAATTCTTTTTCGGTATTGCATCGAAATTCTGTTTTAGTGCATGTTGCCGAAGGTTCCAAACCCCAACATACGTTAAAACTCAATTTATTATAAACAATTTAAGGCAAACCTAGTTGATATTTTTTCATGACGGTGCAGCATTATTGGTTTTTAAATACGAAAGCGCTTTAAAAACTTCAAAGTTCGCTATTTGAAAAAATTATGATGTGCCACACAACTGTAGTGAAACTTCTGAAAGAAATATAAGGAATTGGGATTTTTTAAAAGCTTTTTTTTCTCAACTTTTGCCCCTGGTTTGGACACTTTTTAAATTTTTTTTTCAACTTTTTTTCGCCGGAACACTATTTTTTTTATTAATTGTTTTTCTTTATTTCGTTTTATAACACTCTTATTAACTTTCCCAACATTTTTTTCTTGTTTTTATTAATTTTTTCCTTGTTTGGTTTTGTAATACTTTTATTAACTTTCCGACCAATCTTTTGTTTCTGGTTTGTTTTATTATTTTTTTCTTATTTCGTTTCTTTCGTTCGTTAACTTTCCGAATATTTCTTTCCGTTTTTTCAGTTTTCCCATTTTTTCTTAATTTTCTGTTATTTTTTTCATAAAGGATTTTTTCTTCGCATTTTTGCCATCCCCGTTTTTTTCATTTTTTCCCATTTTTTCGAAAGCCTTTGGGTATCCGGGGAGGTCGGGGTGGAGGTATAATTCCCCCCCCCCCTTGATGACCTCGTAACGGAGTCATCGCTTGTCAGATTTTCAATTCAAGGCTCCTTTGCGGAGATATCGGCAAGAAACGGTTTTTTCCCCAAAATATCCCCTTAAATTAGAGCCCCAGGCCCCCATATGGTCAAAGGCCCCCCATGAGGCGCACCTACCATACCGTAGCTCTTCTCGATCTTCAGAAACTAATTATTTCTGTTTTTCTTCTCCCCCCTCTCCTGGCCGAACATTAGGGACTACGGGGTCCAGGATCCTCATTTTACCCCCGAAAATCTCAACCCTTTAGGTATACTGGAACATACTTAATTAAAGGGGCGTTTCACAATTAAGTGTTTTACTTTGATTAGCATTTTTCCTGACTTTACCCTCGCTAAATGTATTATCTAATATTATGGAGCATTCAAAGCATTGTTCCTACCGGCACAGTTTGCGGCGCGCGGCTCTCCACTGGCTTGGCAGTCAGGGATGTATGTGAGAAGATTCTTGAGAGCTTTGAGAGTGGCCTACACTCACATGCCACATTTCATGATTTGTTAAATGCTTTTGATTGTGTAGAGCATGATATACTTCTTCAGAAGCTCGAATATTTTAAATTTGATCGTAATAGTATTAAGCTGCTCCAGTCCTATTTGACAGATATAAAGAAGTCAATTTGTCCATTTTGAGGGTGGTAGGTCTCGGAGCTTAATGTTGGAGTATGGAGTACAACAAGGTTCGTTTCTTGGGCCTATTCTCTATATATATGCTAATGATCTACCCAGCTGCCATGCTGACTACGTTCTGACGACACATCATCTCTCATTGCTGATTCAAGTGTATCTAACCTTGCTCTCATACTAGACAATTCATGTGCTAATCTAACGGAATGGGCGATATCAAATCAACTATGCTTAAATGAGGCCAAAACTCAACATATAATATTCTCCCTTAGAGACCTCAACTCCTGTCAACTAGGCCTGAATGCAACAGTAAATTTTCATGGCATCACTCTGGATGGAGGATTAGCTTGGCAATCTTACATTGCAGAATTATCCTCCAAATTGTGAAGATGCCTATTCCTTATCCGTAGTTTGTCTGGCTCAGTGTCGACCTGCACACTCAGGGCTGCTTACTTTGGGTACTTTCACTCTATAATGACTTACGGTCTCATTAATTGGGGTCACTCTGCCTAAACTATTTGCGTTGCAACGCAAGTGTATAACAGTGAAAGCTCATTTCGGTTATAGAGAGTGCTGTAGACCACACTTCAAACAACTGAAAGTGCTTACTCTGCCATGTGCATATATTCTGGTATGCCTAGTATTTGTCAAGGAAAACCTTTCCAGGTTTATGACTCATGGTAATACACTATACCAGAGATTAGAAATTCTTGGTGACACCGTATCTGAGATTTTCTAGGTCTCGAAATAGGGTGTCCTAGTACGGAATCAAATTCTTTAATGCCTTGCCTGTCTGCGTCAAGGATCTGACGCTTAATTCATTTAAGCCCAAAGTCAAAAAAATTTTGATTAAAAATGCTTTATTTTCATTTAAGGACTGCCTTCGGTCCTGTTTTATTGACCTTCTGTGATCAACATCATGAGTTATTTTTATGTTGTTTTTTGTATTGAAGCTTTAAATGTATTAGCTGTATTGTCATTTCCTTTTTTTTACTATGTCTTAGCTCTCAGTAGTATTTTTTTCTTAAATTGTATTTTACTTTTTTAATTACCTATTGAATTGACTTGTACATGAGTATTGTACTTTTAGCACAAATAAATAAATAGAAGTAGCCGAAATTTCTTAGATTTCTTGATATAATCGAGCAACAAGGTGCGCAACTATGCCCCAAATTGGTGCTTCTGTACAGTTTCCGATATTGAATGGATGGTGTTAATATTCCCATAATAACTGAATTAAAGATCCCTATTATAGATTCTATATCTCTTCTGCAATTTGCAATGCCCGATAAGTAATTTGTCAGAAAAAAAATTCTAAAGCAGCCCCAGAGCCTCAAATGAGTACGCAGCGATTTACCTTTTCTGCTCTAACTTTTGAACCGGCTTCATCCAGAATCTCTTCCATTAACTGAGAGTTCCTTGCTCTCCTTGAACGCCCTTCTTCACAACGATGCAGCAAAAAAAATCCTAAAATGGATTAACAAAAGATTGTCTACTTTTAGCAGTTTTAGTAAGTTTTTGTGCGTTTTTAATACCCAATATCTGAGATCCATCCATCTTTGAGATATCATTCATTTCAAATATTCATAAATCATTGCCGTACTTGTCTGCTTAATCTATTCAATGCAAACTATATTACTTACAGATTGTTTCACATTTAGAAAAGCAATACCTATAATGGATTCTCAATAGTTATACTGTTTCATTAATTTCAGGTTGGAGAAGACCTCCCGAAAACGATCTGTTTGATATTCTGCTTCCGGATGGTGAAGACTATCGTCTAGTGTTCGTAAACTCTGATAGCTCTTCTAAAGAGGAAGATATCGACGATAATGATAGTTCGTCCGCTTCGAGTTTTCCACTGGATGAATGCGACTGGGATTACTTTGAGCCTGGGGTGGCAAGGCCGCAACAAGTCCTGAGCTGGGGCTCTCCCTTTGGATCACCGAGAGTCTACAGAAAGAGGTTAATCGACTCTCCGCTTGGTAAGTAACAATGATGGAAGAAATTCTACTTTTTTACGCTTATGTAACAAATATTACACAACCAATGTTATAAAAAATGTTTCTGGAGAGTTTTTTTAATTCCAGTGACATATTTGCTGAACTTTTTCATATAGCTTATATAGCTTTGGCCAGTTTTAATCTAGATTTTCTAGGAAAAAAATAGACAAAAGAAATATTGCTGATTAATGTTTGGGAATCATATTGTGTGGCCAAATGAACAATGTGTAAAAGTATTGCTCTTATACAAATGGAGTATGCGAAAAATAAAAGAATTATTATATTTTGGCGGCTTTCAATTTAATATTATTACTGAGCATCATTTTCCATTTTAATAAAATGACAGTGAGGCACAATATTATTTGGATAATTGAGGTTTCTACGGGTAACCACAGGCCAACCTTAAAATGTTGGTGAACTTTCAATAATGTAGATGGAAAAGCTATATGTTTAGCACTTATTAATAGTGCCTCTGTCATGTACTTTTAATTTAATAATTGTATATTGTAAATGTAAATATAAATTATAAATGTATATCAAGTCCAAAATATGCGGAAAGATTTAAAAATCTTTAAAAACATATACTTACACATAAAATAAACAAGTTTGTGTCGAAAACATTGAAGTAAATAAAAGCCGCATCGATGCAACTAAATGCCTACAAATTCGAAAAGTTTTAGGTACTTTACGAGAAATGTTTATAATCAGTCAAAATAGACATTTCAATACGTAATAATTCACATAGAGCTGAAAGTTGGTACACGTCTTAGAAAGACTATTATAAATAAAATTTCAAAAATCCCCACAAATTTATTCAAGTTCAAAGGTCCAAAGCATTTTTTAAATTTTTTCTCGCAAAGGTTAAAATTGTTATAGTAAAAATAGGTCGAATAAATTATATTCTAAATAATATACACATTTCCGCACTACCTGTGAGGTAGTGTGCTAGCCGCGGATCTATGGGGGGGGGGGATACAAATGCTACAGCCCCCCATAGGCTATGAAATTAGAAGCATTTTGCAATATTTGTATGCAAATAATATAGTTTTTTCGACTTTTTATAAAACGATTAAAGTTTAGTACCGCGGCTGATATCCCTGGTAGGCATACTCCGCGATTTATGCGTGATTCAGTCTTATTAGATAATATCGTATTAATTTAAATTATTGGTACTTACTGTTGGTAATGATTAAAGTACAACGAATCATTGTTGATTTCGGCAAAATTTTTGTTTGACTGATACTCTTCAAATGCTACTTCAACAGTCCTGTCTTCTTCACCTTCTTCTTCGCTTTTTTCGTCCTCTTCTTGTTGGATATATGTCAGTTGTTCTAAGAAGAAAGATACATCAGAATTGGTACATACTGGTGAACAAAATACTTCGACTTTTTTACTGCCTCAGTTTGTACTGCAACCCTTTTTGCCATTGCAAAAAATGGTATTAAGGAGTTTTTCTGGAGCAGGTGGCAGTAAAGTTTCAAAGTATTATCACTATCTATTAATTTCCAACCACAGTCCTCCAGTTGATTGCCTAGCCACGCTTGAACTTAATAGTATACAGGATATATGCAAAAGCAGATGTTGGAGGAAGATAGTTGTAATCCTTTTTACAAAACTTAAATATCTATATTCGTTTATACCACCAAATTTTTGTGGGTTACATTTACAACAGTTGTAAATGATAATGGGTAGGAGGCTAATTCACATTCCAAGAATTTTTAAATTTCATTCTGTGTTAGTACTACTTATGCGTTGAAATAATAATACAGGACCTATAGGTATTTTCTCATCATGCACTTTTATGGTGCTACTCATTGTTAAAAGGGGTAGTATTTTGTCAGCGTGTTTTGATTTAATATATTATTGGATGTTTGTCTTGTCATTTTAGTCAGAGAAGCAATTTCCACTTCACGAGCATTATGACAATTAATTTTATTATCACCGACGACTGCACTGGCAATTGATATGATTTTTTTAGGCTGTGCGAAATGATCATGTCTCAAGAACCACTCAAGAAGTATTTTAACGTCCTCAATATATCTCTTCACTCGTGAATCAGTTGCATCTACAGGCTGTTCTGTTATATCCATTCTAACATTAGCGAGATCTTCCATTCCTTCGCACACAGTGTTACCCATTACTTATGGCATCTCTTGCGTTCTTCTTCCCCGAGTGTTACCTCCATCTGTCTTCATTCATTTCATCACTGATTGCTCAATGACTATATTGAACGTCCGATATGGGCCGCGTAGGAATGCATATTATTATTTTCGATGGGTGAAATAACAATTCGTCGGAAAAAAAAACTATGGACAAATTTTGTAGACAATTGCATGATTTACAACTTTTTCAGTCGATTCATCAGTTTTTACAATGAGACCGTTTACGGGAAAAAAGTACAAAGTAGATACTTTTGACATTTGAGCTTAACTAGTTTTTTTTAGCATACGTAGGATCGGTGGGGATTTTTGAAATTTTATTTTTAATAGTGTAATGAAGATATAAGCCAATTTTTAGCTTTATGCGAATTATTGTAAGATTGCCACTTTTTTTGGTTATTTTGACTGGATTATTAGCACTTGGAAAGTATGTCAATTTTTGGGAAAAGAAAATATTTATTAGTGCCCTTTTGCCGGGGTAAAAAATAGATTTGGAAATAAAGCAGAGATACTAGAAAGTACTGACGTTTTACATCATTAAATCCAAATATGATTTTTAAGTATATAGTAGAAGATTGGCAATTAATTATTATAAAATAGATACAAACAAACAGAATTAAAATTTTTGAACAATGCGATACTTACCCAATTACGAAAGGGAGAACAACATTCAAAAGGAAAATACATTCTAGTTTCTAGCTTTTCGAAAAATATATGCTAGCTTTGTCAGAAACTTTTACAATGTTTTTATATCAGATACTTTGGTATTGATACTTTTATATATAATCATTGTATAAGGAAAAAGATGCAATGATATAATTTACTATATCAGGATACATGTAAATGTATGTAACTATACCTACCTGCATTCTTACAAAATTGACCGACATATATTAAGTGCCCAAAAATTCCAATTAATACAATAAATTTCTGCTCATAAAGGCCCCTCACAGGAAGGTTTTGGGGGCAGTTTTTATTTTCTCCATTCTTTATGTTTTTTGGGATGCTGAATCAGAATCTGAGGTTTGCTAACAAAATTTCGTGACGCAAGGTTGAAAAAATGCAAAAAGGTAAAAAATAGTAGGTGAATTACATCCTTTAAATTCTTTTGTAGGATGAACCGTTTGGTCTCAAGCGTTAGTTGAAAATTGTCGTATTTTATTGATATTCCCAAAACCCCAACTTTTTCACTCCAAAACTCTGATTTATTAAAAAGATCATTTAGTAAATTCCTCCCAGTTCTTAATTACTAAACACAATGTAGCTAACATCTCCCGTCTTAAAAAAAAAACGTGTGCACTATGTGCGCATATCAGAAATGAAACTTCTTAAACTTAAACGCCCTAGCCTCGGATTTGGTTAAAAAGTAGATTTTTTTTAAATATACCACTCAATTAACAAAAAGGGAAGGCCTAAATGGAAAAAAAACTATTCTTCATAAAAGTTTCGCTTATGTCTTGACAAGGTAATGGAGCAAATCCCATATTTTTATCTTGTAAACTAACAACGTTATCACAATAACAATATTCTCAGGGGGAAATTTTATGTACTTTTATTTTGAATAGAAGTGATTTTCGAAAAAATTGATAGTTTTCGAGTTATAAGCAAAAGACTGCCAAAACTACTATTTTTTGCATTTTTTTTCAATGTTGCGTCACGAAATTTTGTTAGCAAACCTCTGATCCGCATTTAGCACTCTAAAAAAATGCTATTTTACTGCAGTAAATAAAATACCAATATAAATCTGCTTGTAATGATAATTACTGATATAATGGTGAATGTGCCGCTGTATAAATAATTTATAAAGTCTGTACCTTGGTAAGATGGTAAGAGAACGATCTATCGGCTTTGTGGAAATTTAAATATCCTATGCTATACATAGGCGGTCACAAAAGTATATTCAGGTATTGGGATATAAAATTTAAAGAAATTTCGATATGTTTTGAATATTTACATATGATATCTCCAAATCAGGTAAAATTGACACCTTTACCACCCTCTGTATCGAAGACATATTTGGGGAAGAGGCCCACTCAATTATCTAACTGAATACCACTTTGCAGTTGGATTAGTGAAGAAGGCTAATGGTATTTCCCAATTCCAAGCGGAGGGATTTTTACAACATTTATGCTAATCCATGTATATGATCTATTATTTCGTGATTAGGAGCAACTGAAACTGATAACCCAACCCAAACTAACCAAAGCTAACCCAATTTAACCAGATTAAATGTATCGTAAGTAAATTAATTCCTACCAAATAAAATTCGATTATAGTTTGGATTAGTTTTGCTAGGATCATAGCGATTCAGAGGCGGATTACATCTAGTTCTAGTTATTATTATTTCCAACTGACAAGTGATATTCAGGTTTAAATTGCCATATTATCTGATCATGTAAGAGCCCATTTGACAACCTCTGCTACAATAAATTGATGGGAAATCTGAAAATGTTTCGGTTGTGTTTCGGTTAAAATCTGCTTCATCCAAAAAATCTCACACTAATCCCTAATCACATCCTCTCTTTAATGAAAAAAGAAAAAAATGAATAATGGAAGACAAAACTAGACCCCATTGCTTTAAAAAATAATTGAATTGTAGATACACTGGTGGGCAATAGTTCTTCGAGAACAAGCGAATGGAGGGAGGGTTAGTTTGGGTTAGTCAGGTACCTGTTTTTTGCAACATATAGAACTATATGCCTATTTTTAGAACCTTTCTAAAACAGGAAGTAACAAAACTTTTACATGGAAAGTACCAATTCTTAAATATAAATATTAATATTTGTCACTCAGCTGGCACAAATATGGCAATATCTTCGCGGAAATTGAGGGTTTCGTAGCGACAATACAAGATCGAGTAGTAGTAAAATAGTATTTTTAATAGGCAAGTTTTGGGGTAGTTTTGATTTTCTCCATTCTTTATGTTTTTTTTGTGGTGCTAAATCCGAATCTGAGGATTGCTAACAAAATTTCGTGACGCAACATTAAAAAAATGCAAAAAGGTAAAAAATTGTAATTTTGGCAGTCTTTTGCTTATAATTCGAAAATCATAAACTTTTTCGGAAAATTACTTCCATTCAAAATAAAAGTACATGAAATTTCCTACAAATATCATTCTTCATATTTTTTTTTCGGGCCCAAGCGCTAGTTGAACAATAGCGTGTTTTATCTATCTCCATCTACAAAACTCTAATTTATTACGAAATAACATTGTTCTCATCACTTTATTATTATATTATATTATCATATTATTTGAGCTGTCTTCTCTTAGAAGGTCCTGGCCGAAAGATGCTGGTTGAGGCTCCTCGAGGACGAAACGTCCTGACAGAGGATCGGGTTCTTCCATAAAAAGTATCGGAGATTGAGCTGGAAAATAAGACAAATCAAGAAAAAGCATTAACATGTGATTTTGCGATTAGACACACCTTTCACATTATGTGAAAGTTCTTCTTCAGACAGTTTTTGGTCTCTTTCTTCGGCCCCTTCTTCGTCTATCTATCAGCCGAGGGCTCGACATTTCCACACAACCCGTTGCCTGTTGTACATATTGGAGAGCAATAAAGTCCTGGTTTCCTTGATCCACGATTTCGCTGGCAGCCTTTCCTGCATTTACAAAAAATGCGCTGTAGTATTGAGTCCGGTGCTGGCTTGGACGTGTTTGCAACGGGCACAAGACCACTCTTTGTTTTTTCCACCCCCACCCGTGTTCATTGAATATGGTTTGTCCAGATAACCAATGCTGCACCTGATAGTAAACTCTCAGTGAATGTTCTCGTGTAGCAGCTTCTGTGGGAGGTAGTGCAGCAATGTTGGATTTGCTTTTGTAAGATGATGGTATATATTGCCTGTATCTCAAACATTTTAAACTAGTCTCTCGGCCATTTCCATACAAAGCCACATGTTGCCTGTTTGGGCAATCTCGTTTTTGAAAGCCTCAATAACTGGTCCCAAGTCATTGTCCTTTGCAGGACTTTGAAAAATTTCAATTTCCCTTGATTAAATAGAGCGGTAGTGGTGTCACAACCACTCATCGCGTGCAGGAACATATATGGTCTGATAGAATTTTGTCTGATAGGTGAGGATCGTTGATGATTTGAGACATCGTTCCTTTTCCTGAGTTCACGAAACAGACATTTTTTATATCAGGACTGCGAAGGCCAATCAAAATCAGCAAAAAGTCGATAACTTCCGACACCACTATCACGTATTCATTTAAAGAAGCTAACTTAAGTGTTGTGATTATTAGGATATCAGCATCTTCCACTGCGTGCTGGGACTCAATGTTCGCTTCATTCAACTTCTTCATAAGCATTAATATTAACCGGCTCTTATTTGTGGAATTTGCGAGATAGTAAGCACCATCGATTCAGTAAATGATATTGCCCCAGAATGTTTTCATTGCGTTCTTATCAATTGCTCTATTCGCTTGGCGCTTTCATGCTTTGTTAGGGTAGCCATCGAAATTTTTTTCTTAGACGTTCGAAAGTTATTCAATTTGAAAAAAATTTAAAATATGTTCCGATGTGGAATATAATCAGGAAATTTTGCTTCCTTAACGTTATTTTAGATATCGACTTCATCTGCAATTGTATTTGGTGGATGAAGAAAATATTCTGCTTTCTATTATATTAGAATAAAGCTCCCTATTGCAATAACTTTCGCTAAGCCGAGAGTGGCATCAGATTTTCCGTTTGCCATTAAATTGAATAATATTTAACACATTCAAAACATTTAGTAAATTATTCGCTTTTACCAGGCCAAGGTATTTGCCTAAAAGCCTGGAACAAGGAATTTAATCTTAATAATACAAAAAAGATACGGGTTTATCAAGTTTAAATAACAAGCGATATAAAATATAACATCTCTTTTGCTCACTTTCCCACTGAACTCCGAAATAACAAAAAAGTTTCGTTTTATTATGCATAGCAATCATATGCCGAATCTATTTACAAATACCAAATTTCACGTCTAAATCCCATGGTTCTGCCTTTTAGCCAATGCTTTAGAAATCAACCCAAAAGTAGAAACTTTTCGGGAGATACGCGCGTCAAATTAAAAGGCTTCCTGAGACAAAATTCAACTTCAATATTAGGGTGTCTATTGAAAAGGTAGGGAATACAAATTTAATGTTCGAAAATACAGTTAGTTATGAGATTTGGCTGGTCACAGACAATGTGTGTGATATTTTGAGAAGTATATTTATTTGTTCTTGCATTTTTCCCAGAAGACAGTATTTTACATTTACAAAAGTTCTTGAGTATAAAAAAGACAAATTCGATACCTGGACCTAAGCAATTGAATATAAAGTAAAGAGTTTTTATAGCTATGGGGCATCAGCTAAGAGTTTGCTCTCCTGTTTTTTGTGCGGTTGGTTGGCACAGCTACTGTACTATATCATAAAGCTGTAGGGTGTCTCTAAAAGGTCTGTATAAAACGCGAGCACAAATTCCTAAACATAAATATGAAGATCTAACCAATAACTCCTATTTGAGTCGATATTGATCTAACCCAATTTGCCTTACTCCAGTAATCGATAGCTTCTATCTGGTGTCAAAGATATTATTTTTAAGACCTTAATAATAGCTTGATTGGCACGAAATTTGGTAGCTTTTTATGATAAGAAATCGATAGAGTCGAAATTTTTAGGTAAAAATTCATATTGCTTGACATCTTTGGTCCAAAAAAGGTTTACCGAGTAGGTGTCGCTTGAGATAATTGAATTTATATGTTTTATTACGTGCCGAAACTGATCGTGGCATGGAGTTAACAATGATCAGTATCGTTATTAGTTATAAAAGAGTATTGTCAAACGAGTCAATCTGACAAACTTTTATCGTTTGATTCTAAAATGTATCATTTAATTCACCCACATTTGCCGCTAGTGAAAGGTGTCTTCGAGCACCCGGTAGTTTTGATCTTGCAATGTTTGATTATGACACCGGGGGTTAAGGAAGAAATTTTATACCGAATTTAAGAAGATTCGAGTCGAAGCATCAGACTTAGGTTTGCAACTTGAGATTTGTACAGGGTGTCCCATTTTCGATGATATTACGGGGTATCTCACTTACGAGTAAAGATAGAGAGTTGCGGTTTTCGCAATACTGTGCTATTTTTTTGTGAAAAGAACGATGGTATAAACAAAATTTTCATAGCCCACTTCGTTTCTGAGATACAGGGCGAAATTGAAAATAATGCATTTTGGGACCCCCCTCGTATCTCCGTTTTCCTTGAACATATCGCAAAGCTAGAAACTTGCTCTTATATACTTTTTTACGTAGAACCCAGTGGCGTAGTCAGATTTTTGCTGTGAGCTGTCAATTTTTAGCTATAAATCAAACTTATGTTTTTTTAAATGGAACACCCTGTATATTTTTCTTTCGTTTGAATGGAAATTTTATAAACTTTTCAAAAATATATAATACATGATATGTATTTTAAATAATAAGCCTAAAATTCTTAATTTAACAAAATGTATCTCTATACGACACTCTTGATGAGTATAGTATAAGCATTATCTTTTAAATAACGTTATAAGCATTAGTAGGCAGAGATTATCAGAACAATGGAATGATAATTTTTTTATTGGCAAGACCTGTCAGTGGCAAAATTTATATTTTCTGTGTAATATTGTATTTTTTACGATGGTTGAAAACGAATATTATGTATATTTTGAAAAATATGACATGTTAGTCTGCTTTATACAGAGCAATGAAAACTCCCGTGAATCTTCTCGACTATTATTCAATATGTTTGTTTGAATATTTATTTACCTTTTGACTTATTTGGGTTTATTTTTTAAGTATCATTTTAATTTATGGATATTCTGAAAGAAGACAACCTGGTCATTTAATGTTTTCCGGAATAAAGAGAACATGGAACGTTTATCCGGCCCCTACCAAAAACGTATAATAAGGAAAATCGCGGTAAGAGCGGAGGGTTCCTTGTTCTACCAATTTTTTTCTTTATTCCGGAAAACAATAAAAAATCAGGAGGCCTTCTTTCGGAATATCTATAAATTAAAATGATTCTTAAAAAAATAAACCCAAATAAGTCAAAAGGTAAATAAATATTCAAACATACTTATTGGAATATAGCTGAGAAGCTTCACGGAAGTTTTCATTGCTCTGTATAAAGCAGACTAACCTGTAATATTTTTCAAAATATTGATAATTTTCATTTTGAGCCATCGTAAAAAATACAATATTACACAGAAAATATAAATTTTGCCACTGAAGGTCTTGCCAATAAAAAATTACCATTCCATTGTTCTTAATAGTCTCTACCTGCTAATACTTATACCGTTGTTTCAAAGACATTGCTTATACTATACTCATCAAGAGTGTCGTATAGAGACACATTTTGTGAAATTATGGATTTTAGGCTTATTGTTTAAAATACATATCATGTATTATATATTTTTATAAAGCTTATAACATTTCCAATCAAACTAAAGAAAAATATACAGGGTGTTCCATTTAAAAAAACATAAGTTTGATTTATAGCTAAAAATTGACAACTCACAGCAAAAATCTGATCACGCCACTGGATTCTACGTCAAAAACTGTATAAGAGCAATTTTTTAGCTTTGCGATATGTTCAAGGATAACGGAGATACGAGGGGGGTCCCAAAATGCATTATTTTCAATTTCGCCCTATATCTCAGAAACGAAGCGGGCTATGAAAATTTTGTTTATACCATCGTTCTTTTCACAAAAAAGTAGCACAGTATTGCGAAAACCGCAACTCTCTATCTTTACTCGTAAGTGAGATAACCCGTAATATCATCGAAAATGGGACACCCTGTACAGTTGAAGTAAATAGGACTTTAAGAGAACAGCTGTTACAGCCATTCCACCTCCAGACAGTACGAGAGCTTTTAGCTCTCCACCTGGAATTCAGACTAGGCTTCCCTCGATTCATAATGAACGGAGACATGATGAAAATTGTCACAAAAAATATTTGCCGATGGATATTGTTTTACAAGGAAGAGTATGACAAATTCCCATAATGGATACATTTATGCTGACGAAGTCCCTCATGCAATCAAGGTTGTGCGTTATCAATATAAACTTAACGTATAGGCAGGAATCATTGGTCGATTTATTATTGATCTTATCATCTTACCACTTCGTTTATATGGTTTAAATTACCTGGGACACCTGGTAAATTGTTCAATTATTTAATTGATCATCTTCCACTGGCTCCTAGAAAAAACATGTGGTGCAACCACGACCAACGGTGCACCCCCACACTTCACCCTTAAATGAGAAGTTGCAAAATCCATGGATTTGCAGAGGAAATCATGCGCCTGTAAATTGGTCACCCTGCTTATCGGATTTAATACTTATGGATTATTTTAATGGGAAACTCTTAAATGGATGGTGTACTCTAGACCAATGTTTGTTAGGGATTACGCGGAACCTCTGGCATCCTCTCACTGGGGTTCGGAGTTTCACAAGAAGTGTAAAAAAGGAAAAAGAAAAACGAAAATAGTAATATCACAAAAAATGCGTCATATAAAATAGGTATTTATGCAGCAGGTGTGTAAAGTGATCCTTTTTTTATGAATGGGAATATTGTCGCATAAGCTGTAGGCGAATGCGACAATCCCATGAATAAAAAAAGGGTACTTTACACATGAGTAGCATACAAATTTTTTTCTACTACCGAAAAATATGTGAAAAAATAAAAATACCATTAAATTTCTACTAAATGTCAAAAAATATGTCAGATTTACTTTACGCACTAGTGCGTAAAATAGCTTATTTTACGCACTGCACATTAAAAAGACCTATTTTACGAAGATTCGAGAGTGCGTAAAGTGAATACTTTGCGCACGAAGGTCGAAAAAATATTTATTTTTAATACTTCCTCTACTGATTTCTGTCTGCATTCGTGGAAGAGGAATAATTGGTGCTTTCCTACACTCCATGATTTTGTATCCGAGTCAAATACTCCACTTTCAGCAGAAATCACTTTAGAGGTAACCACGAACCAATTGAAGAGCTTGGTGATTCTGCAGCTAACTCGGCTACTTTGTTAGAGGTTTGGGCCCAGCTTTGAAGTGAATGCCCAGAAATTGCTAATTGTATTCTAAAATAATTACTAGTATTTGCTGCAACTTTCCGTTGTGCAGCAGAATTTTCTAAGTGTACTCTTATTGGCAAAGAAGTAAACTCAATCCTGAAGCAGATATGCGGATACAACTTTCAAACATTGAACAAACAAGCTGAACCATCTCATTAATTTTTAAATGAAATGGTAATCATTAAAAGCAACTTTTGATATATGTATATGTTTTTTTTAACTGGCTAATATACATTATTCTTACAGTTGTTTTTAATTACTCTATATTTGAAAGCTATAAAAGTAGCATGTATAAGCATATGGTATAAACAATCAAGGCCTATATAAATTGGAATAAAATGATTGCCTTTTACATAATATCGATATTTTGACGGTAAATGGAAATATCTTATAGTTTAGTGCTAAGAAGGTTTCTCAGGAAAAATATAAGTGCTCTAGGCTTCCTCGCTCTACAGTTGGTTGAGAATCACTGTTTTAGACCTATAAACATCGAAGAAGAATTATTGTGGGCACGAATGCAAAATTCAGTAAAAAATTTACGGTCAAATGCAGAGATGATGAAAAAGGTGCAGTTCAACTTTCTCTGTAGAATAAATCTTTCTGTACACGAAAATAGAAGTACTTTGAACATATACTTAGAGTTTTATGAAACAATTTATAATAGAAATTAGCTGTTTTGGGTTGTTATTGATTTGTGTGTATTATTCCTATTGTTTTTATCTGCTCATTTTTTTCATCGTTAATTGTTTTGTTGTTGGCCTGTTGACCCTTAAACACGCTCCAAATTTCTTACACCTTAGGACTGGTCTAAGAAATTTGAAGCACCTTTAAGGGTCAATAGGCCAACAGCAAAACAATTTACATAGCAACGAACTCACAATGAAAATAATGAACTGGCAAAACAATAGGAATAACACACAAATTTGTATTATAAATTGTTCCATAAAACTATAAGTAAATGTTCAAAATGACATCCGTTTTCCTGTACGCAAAGATTAATTCTACAGATAAAGTGGATCTTCGACATCTCCATTATCCATAATATATTGTCACGACTAACAGCCATCCGAACGTTTTTGTGCTACCCTATAGAACTAGCCGCCGCGCCCGTGCCCCTCGCTTCTCTGTCCGTATGAATCATCGCCCGGCCGGCCGCGAAGTTTCAGGATCGCTGGACTGGAATTATCTCGATGGCCTCGTCGAGATCATATAGAGTGGCCTCGGAATACTTCCCGAATATTTGTGATAGATTTGAGATTATATATAAGCAGACCTAAGGCGAATGTTAGTGCAGTTCAGTTAATCATTGAGTGTTGAATAGATATTAGTTGTAAAGTTATAAGAGTAGTTTAGAGTGTTAAATTGTAAACAGTGGTAGTGAATAAAGAGAGTATTAGTTGAAAATAGCAAAGTTGTAATTCTGTTAAGAACCCACGGGAAAAACGTAACAATATCTAGATAAAGTGTGAAGGGGGGTTGTAACGAATTTCAGTACGCAATAAAATATTAAGAGTTCCAAATGGTACCTTCTAGGAATCCTTAAAAAAAATGCCAAGGAATTAAAATTTTTTACTAAAAATTTAATATACCGAGGCGAGGGCCAAAAGTTACGAAGCGTTAGATGTAGGCGAAGAGCTGCTGGTGACGTCCTCTACAATGTACATCGAAACCGTGGATCAGACCTCAATTTTTCATCCCAGATCCGTACGTACCAAATTTCATGCAAATTATACTATTATTAATCTCTGTTTCAGAAATGTATAGAGTAATAAAGCATCATTAGGTATGAAAAAGAACTACAGGATGACCCACCAATAGTTTATGCCACTTCCATATTTTGGAATTGGTTTCATTGCAAAATTCTTTCTTTTCATCAGGTGCAGGTAGTACCACCCGGTTTTGGGTCTATATCTCCATTTTATTAATATACACTGTGGGCCAAATTAAAGTAGCCCCTTTTTCATTGTTAAATAACTTTTTTATTTATTGACCGATTTTACTGATTTTTGGACAGGATATGCAAATAACATTTCTTAAGATACGCCTGATTTGAATATTGAAATGGTACTAAGTGGACCAAACATATTTAGGATTAGATGAAATGACGTCTTTCGGCTCGTTGCGTGAGTAAAACCTACAGCTTAAAAATCTGTAAAGTGGATTAAACTGTAGCAAAACTTTCGGAAAAGTGATATTTCATCCAATGCTATTACCAGGTTTCTTTCTTTATTAAATTATAAATATTTTTCTATTGCATTACATGTGTTTTTTCTGTGGGCCAAATTAAGGGAGCCCCTTTTTTAATGAAAAAATAACTTTAAGTAATTCATTTATTTTAATTAATTTAATTTAACTTGTTAGTTAGAATCTTTATTTGACATGAAAAAATAAAAACAAAGGATCTTAATAGGGACAACAACAACAAACGGCAAATTAATCATTAAAATTTAAATATTTATAAAAACCCTGCATTAATATGTCCACTTTCTTTATCAACAACTTCTTGCAGTCTTCTACGCCACTGCCTTATGGATGCGTCCATTGTTGCTTGAGGAAATACTTGCCAACATTCAACGATACGATTTTTCAGTTCTTCAATGGTATTAAAATTGGCATTTAAATATACCATATTTTCTAATATACCCTATATTGTGTAATCAACCGGGCTTAGCTCGGAACTATTTGGTGGCCAGTTTTCCGATTCAATGAAGTTTGCACACTTTTCTCGAAGATAAGTTATCGTGCTTTTTGAAGTATGCGCAGGTGCGCCATCCCGCTTAAAGGTATAATTTGGGGTCATATCCTCTATTCCTGGTAATAGTATTGGATGAAATATCATTTTTCCGAAAGCTTTGCTACAGTTTTAATCCACTTTACAGATTTTTTAAGCTCTCATTTAATTCTAAATATGTTTGGTCCACTTAGTACCATTTCTACATTCAAATCAGGCGTATCTTAAGAAATGTTATTTGCATATCCTGTCCAAAAATCAGTAAAATCGGTCAATAAATAAAAAAAGTTATTTAACATTGAAGAAGGGGCTACTTTAATTTGGCCCACAGTGTACATATAATGCTGGTAACACTATATCGTAACAGTAAATACTAACATGTTTGAAACACCATTAAGAAGTATTTATAATCTGTGTCTTTATTACCTGCCTCAATAGGTATGCAAAAGGTACATAAATGTAATATATCCTCTTTAGCTATGCAAAAGAACTACAGGGGTAAAACGTTTACCCTACGCCTATGGACGACCACGAAATTCAGCCAAACTGCACGGAATTCCCAATTTTATTACTCTATACGTTTCTGAAACAGACTTTAAGATAAATATTTAGAAAAAAGTGTAATAAAGTAAAAAATTTGGCACCCTGAATAATCGACTCCTGAACAAAGTTAAATTGAGCTGTATGCTCATATTTTAACCTCAGAAATTTGTGCTATTGTCTTGTACAGATCTTTTAAAGACACTCTGTATATCCTACAATATAAAAGTTGAGAGTAAATCTGAAAAGCAAAACGGCTACCATCATATATATAATCCACTGAAGAATGCTTGGCTAGAAATTATGTGAGGCCGCTCATATTATAAAATTAATTAGTGTAAAATGAAGTTTTCCACAAATATGAGCCCTGTCTAAATTTCCCAAAGCACTTCGGGTAAATTGTTTCGTTTGAAAAACCGCCATAATTACAAGATCAATCGACTTACCTGTAAGGAAGATCGATCGGAATTATCCGAGCATCTTCGCCGTCCCTCATTACACTTTGTAGTCAGGAGTATACAACTTTTTCCCAATCGGTACAATTTTTAAAGAAGTTATCTAAAAACATGGTGATTCAGCCGACCCTGGCTAGCCGCTCGAGCTTATCGCCTTGATGCGTCATTACAATTTTGGTTCGTGAGATTTTTGATTACATTGCATTTGGGGTGAAAGGGAGAAGGTAAAGACTGGGTGGGTTTGTAATGAGGGACGGCGAAGATGCTCGGATAATTCCGATCGATCTTCCTTACAGGTAAGTCGATTGATCTTGTAATTATCCTTCGCATCTTCGCCGTCCCTCATTACACTTTGTAGATGTTTAAAGTATTTGCGATGTAATCTACATTAACTGAAAATTGCGATATTTCTGTAGTCCTAGATTTGTAAGGCCTTTTTATAAACTAAAATTCAAATTTATAACCATTAGATTTAATAACACACATATGAAGGTACATATATCATGTTTAACGCTTAACTGATATTAACCTTAAACTTATTTTTAATACTATACCAATATTCTTATGTAATATGATAACAAGTTGGTAAGTAAGTTATAATTGTAGCTCCATATTTATATGATTCTTTAGAAATTATGGTTCAGTAAACAAGATGCAAATCCAGTGGGATTACCCACGCCAAGTTTGTTATAGAATTTTGAGAATACTTTTGATTTTTCTGTCGAGCCAGCTGTCTTCTGAATGGTTTGTAATGTAACTCCAATTCTTTGAGCTGCTGAAGTTGCCCCGTGTCGTGTGCTGTGTGCCCCAAAGATTTCCGTGTTTATACTGCTGGCTCTTAGTATTAACTTGACCCATCTGCTAATGGTTTGACTGCTGCCTGGGTGATAAGGCTTTTTGTGAGTGAGTATTACATTTTCTTTGGTTTTGCTACTTGTGGTATCGATTGCATCTGCAAATGCAACGATCTATTAGCATATTTACAGTATTTGTGAATGCCGTAATTTCTGTTTTTGAACAGAAAAAATAGGTATGTTCACTAGCTGCAACTGCAATTACAGACAGTGGAGGGTACGATCGATTGTATCTGCTAATACAACGAACTATTCACCTTTTATTGACTGGTAGCACCCTTTTTCCTTTTGTGCGTTCTATGTAAGTCTCTGATAGTGTGGCTATGCATAGTTCAGGTTGATTGGTAAAATAAGGTAATATCAAATTAGGTTGAAGCCTGTTTAAGCCACCTGCTTTTATTTTATCCGGGAATCTGATTTCAATTATGTATTCAATTCATGTTTAAAAATATTGTCTATTTTTACTTCCGGGTTGTCAGTGTGCCGGTGTGCCGTTATTAGTATTAAGAGTGTTACTAGCTTTAAAGTTAGATTTGTAGATTTAAGGATTCGTGAAGGTACATGCTCTTTAAGCGCTGTAGACCTGGGTAGGAATCCCAAGTAAGTAATTGAGTACTTTGGATTTGGGGGTCTTATGTTAAATGTTCCATTGAGAATCCCGCTTCGTCTTTTGTTTAATATTCAATATTGGAGAAAGTGCAGATTTGTGTGAGTTCATGGTAGAGTAGGATGACTCCGAAGACAATTGGATGTTTAGGAGCTCAATAAGTTTACGGTTTTGGTATATATTTGTTGGTGCTTACAAAACCACAAATTCCTCTATTTATTGTAAGTATTTCCGTATTGTTTGAGGGCGCTATCTGTCAATGAATAAATAATCACTTTTATCGCTTCATCAGGTACGCTTTGTTATAGAAAGGCTCTCCTGACAATAAGGAAGTTTCATCAATTTTTTATTTTATTTATTTTATTTCTTTTATTATTATTATTGCTGATTTTGATAGCCCATGAAAAATAAGTGATCATGTGTTTTTCTTTTTTCCATAAGCCAAGAAATGAGGCAGATACAACGCCTTGAGATGTGCTTATGACGTCATAATACACATGAATTGTTACGTCACACCATGCATAGTATATCTATATATACAAAACTAAAAACTGGTATAGCTCTTGTAATATTCATCTTAGTGGAAATAAAAAATACGTATCGATTTCTTTTTCACTGTTCTATAGTTTGCAATAAAAAAATAATTAGTTTAATTTCTCAGGAGACTTCCTAATTTCCCTACAGGCATGGAAATTTTCTTCCACAATGGTTGTTTCTCTCTGCAAGGAGATGTGAGTAGGTATTTTTCAGGGTAAAAGATGATAGACTGTTCTGCCAGTAGGTCTCTTTTCTCTTGTATAACCCCGAAAAATGAGCATTGTTGCGCGGGAATAACTACGCTTTTTTCAGAATTTATATAAAACCTAAATCTTGTAATGTTTGTGTAATTTTATTTATACTTTTAAGCTCTCTTTTGAATTACCAATAACTAGCCAATCCACTAAGTAGAGTACAGTTTTTATACCCTTTAATTTTACATAATTATCTTACAACTGGTTTCAGTTTTGTGAAAAGATATGGAGCTGTACATAAACCAAATGAAACACAATTAAATTGGTATAATACGTTGCAAAAAACGAATCTTAACAACTTTTTTGACTACTGTGCATAGGGATAAGGAAATATGCATCTTTAAGATCAGTTTTCCCCAAGAATGCGTATTTTGAAATTAAGATTTTGCCGTCCTATGTAGTCTTCTATTTTGCTAACCGGAGTGGTGTCCTATTGAAAGGCGTTTTATAATCCTGTACCCACTCTATTATTGAACTGTTTACCTTTAATTTCAGCCAATTTTGAACGTATAATTCTAGTTCAGACGGTTGGCTAATTAAATTATTGAAAGGGAGGGCTAAGGCACTAATCCCACGGACCATAGTTGTTTCTGTAATTGATACAGTAGTTGTCTTGGCAGGATTTAGTACTCTCTTTGAGATTTAATTTTGATGGTCTGAGGACATTACAGTTGGCAGCTGGTGGATACTTCTCTATCATACTGTTTGTTTTTTTTTTTTACCTTTTAGTCCTTTTAATAAGTGATATTGTACCACCTAAAAACTATCTATCTGAAAATGTAGTTGCCTATTAACAAAGCGTGGTCTTTACTTTGTTCAGGACCATCTGGTGCTTCTGATGTTGGTAAGTCTTGATTCGGATAAGTTATTTTCTCCGCTAGCGTTAGAGGATCTTCTAATGCATCAGCAAAAGCAAAAGATTTTCCTTGGTTTTGCTACTTATTATATCGATTGCATCTGCAAATGCAACGATCTATTAGCCTAGTTACAGCATCTGCAAATGCTGCAATTTCTGTTATTGAACAGAAAAATAGGTTCATGAATATGTTCACTCCCTGCAACTGCAATTGCAGACAGTGGGTACGATCGATTGTATCTGCTAATACAACGAACTATTCACCTTTTTGCTTGCTGCTTAACCCTGGTTATGCTTTCGTCTGCATCTGCAAATGCAACGATTTTTTGGCATATTTACAGTATCTGCAAATACTGTAATTTCTGTATTGAACAGAAACCAAGAGTGTAATAATTCGCTACCTCCAATGCAATGATTTTATGTAAGAGGGTTGCAATAGTATGGTGGTTATTTGTTTTTTGTGGTTATTTGTGTTTGTATCTGCAAATACATAGCACTATACCGTTTTATTTTTGTCAATACATATATCCTTTACATCGACAAATGTAGGGATATAGTGTGCCTCTAACCACTCCAACATAATATATCTACTGACGTTGAGGCTATTCGCATCTGCAAATGCGAATTTGTAAATAGGTATTGATATTATTTATTAACATCTCCGGCAAGCAGTGTTTACTCCAATTTTTTCCCTCACCGGTAGGCTCATATCAACACGAATTGTTTAAAAATAATGCGTTCCGGTATACATCGCTTCGACAAAGCCGAACGATAACATTCCGATAAATTTATGACGAGCGGCTAAATCCTGAGTTGCAATCTAAAATACTGCGCGCGATGCGACACGAATCCATGTCTACGTCCTATCAAAATTTCTATTAATTTACCTTGTTCCCTTAATTTTGGGTTACTTTGGGTTAGCCTTGGGTTAGTTTTGGTTAGCACTTGGTTAGTTCTTGTTGATTGATCCCCCGTTGCGAGCAAAGCGAACGGAGGGGCATGCAAAGCTATAATAATACCCAACTTGGGTTTTAGTTGCTCCTAAATTATGAGTCAGCTTGCCTTTGTGGCTAGTTTTTAAGGGTTAATATCGTGAGAAAAGGGCACTCTTCGACTTACTTAAAAAAAATTATTTTTTTTTGAAAATTATTTATTAATGCAGTAATAACAATAATTACAGTATACATAGTCCTTAATCCTCTAGACACTGTTTTTAACACTGGTATTGAGGATAATTGCATTTTAGTAATAATAACAGTACGATTTCCTATAAACTCTCTAGTATTGTGGCTATGAATATCCTTTGAAATTATTATGATAATATTTGATTTTTGAGTTTTATTTATTATCCTGTAGATAAGTGGATCATGATTAAATATAACTTTTAATTTTTTGTTTTGCAATATTTGCATCAAATCGAATTGTAGTTTATAGTCCCACATGTGGCCCATACGGGGATCAATTATCAAAAACGTGATAATAATACGAAGGCATTATAACCATTTGTCTATTTTTTATATTCCTTTATATGGTAAAAACGTTTTATTCTATGTAAAACATTAATAAATAAGCAGGCCGACCGGTATATTTCCTTAGTCAGCCTTCTGATTGTGTTATGTAACCACTTTTTGTGATTGAGTAGTATTGCTTTGGTAGGATGTACGATTACGATTAGACGGGATTATACTAGAGAACGATTCGAATAGCTCGTATCGTTAACTTTTGCTTATTATTTATATTCATTTCGATATAATATATTTCAACTCCGAATATATTGTTTGATTCTGTGTATAATTGTGCACAGACGACAAATGTAACAATGTTTTGTCATGTCCTCGTATATAAATAACAGTTTGTTAGTAATTTTTGACTGTAACCCGTTCGCACTCTATTTTATTCTAATAAAGTTAGTTTGGAAGTTTGAGAGTATTTTCCATTTTAATTTTATTAAGTAAAAAATTAAGGGTTACAAGTGTCATATTTATTCATAATACTAAGGTAGCTTAGTATTATACACATCATGCTTTTATACGAGAGATAGTTTCTGTTTTTATATATATAATAGCACCATGTATTTACATATATTTGAAATTTTGGCATATAATCTTATGTGAACTCACCCCCTGATTCGCTTCTTCCGATGAATATTGCTCCCTATTTTCGCCTCCTTTGCGAGCAAGACATATCACTACACATACACTGTACTTGAAATACGATTTCTAGGCATTTTTCTTCTTAAAACCAAAAGAAAGAACCGATTTACGGATTCTTGCTTGTCACCGATCGGTACCAAATTGTAATGACGCATCAAGGCGATAAGCTCGAGCGGCTAGCCAGGGTCGGCTGAATCACCATGTTTTTAGATAACTTCTTTAAAAATTGTACCGATTGGGAAAAAGTTGTATACTCCTGACTACAAAGTGTAATGAGGGACGGCGAAGATGCGAAGGATAATATCGCGTCAACGGCTGTCGCTCTATCTGTAAAATTTGAGAGGATAAAGAGAAGTAATTTTCTTGTATTACATTATTCTGTTTTGTTTTGAGGATTAACTTCGTTCATTTTAGTGATGATGAAAATTATTACGATTCTCGAGTTTTTCACTGATTCCTACTAGAATATTCAAAAGGTAATTTTTAATTAAGATAGCAGTGTCAGTTCTAGTCCGAGAACTCGTGTCCAAAAAGTCTGAGTGTTTGACGCAGACTAATATGTTTAATTTGGATTATACTTTAGCCGTAGAGTATCACTTTAGTCAGTGAGTTAGTGGAATATCTGGCGCGGGCGCATTAGTAAGCATGTAAAATTTATTTATATCCTTAAACTATTTTTAGTTGATTCAATTCAGTCAGACATCATAATAATGGATGAATATAAATAAATTAAGTATCTATTTCTGACCGCGCTGGAGAATAACCAATTTCTGTCAGTGCTAGGAATCAACCTCATACACTATCAGAAAAA
>MU182017.1:68698-141314 GCA_016904865.1 Pissodes strobi | reverse complement strand
CAATTTCTGTCAGTGCTAGGAATCAACCTCATACACTATCAGAAAAATAATATCGATCGCTAAAAAAAGTTCACGAAAATAGTTCCTGAGAGCTCAGATTTTCCTAAACATTAATTTGTTTAATACTATCCCTGAAACAAACAGTCAGTTTTAATTTTTATTACGTCAGGAGTCTCTAAATCCTTCTTATTCGCTGACGATCTAAAATTGTTTCAAAGTATATCTTGCCTTAATGACTGTGTGGCGCTTTAGAAGGATCTGAACAGATTCATGGCCTGGTATCACAGAAATGGGATGGAAATCAAGTCTCAAATTATGAGTTTCTGTAAGGACAGGGTGCATTAACAGTGCAAAAAAATCGTGATAATTATCAGTGTTTGAAAAATCAGTTCTCAAGGCTTCGCTTTCCAAGGAATTTTGATTATATCATTGAAGGTGAGACTCATCCCTCAGTTGAGTCCATCAAGGATTTGTGAGTCATTTTGGACAGAGAGCTGTCTTATGTTGAACTTATTTCCAACATTATAAATAAATCTATTAGAATTCTAGGATTTATAAAAAAGGAACTCGAACACTTCCCTACAGTTCAATCTTTTGGAGTTCTATATTGTGGTATGGCGAGAATTCACTTAGAATACGTTTCTTCTGTGTTTTGTTTTCTATTTTGTGTTTAGCATTAAGTTATTGTACTAGTTTTTTCATTATGTAAATGGCATTGCCCGTCAGTAAATAAATAAATAAATATCTGAATGCCCTCAAAATACTGTGGAGTATTTAATCTCCAACATTTTATTTGAAGCATCTATGTAAAAGTATGATCAATCGTCTCATTGGAATTCATTTCCTGTCAACTCCTACCTACCCGCACCACCAATGGGGCTCTAAAATGATCACTGTTATTCTCAATATTCACAAGTTTCGTGATTCGTGAACGTCGACATCAACAACGTACATACCTATGGCATCACCAATGCCAATTCTGACACTGGGAACTCTTTTACGCTATCTTTATATTTTTGAAATTATCTTACTAATTGATGGAACAGAAGTTCTAAACAAATACATCAATGAATGGTAAGAATCGCCGGTTGCGAGGAACCTCAGTGTGATAAGAAATTTTTACAATGGAGGAATAGCTTCTCGAAAGTTTGTGTCTAATTTTTTTATCTGCAAAGCAATCTGACCTAATGGCCATTCGATATCAAAGCTGAATATCCGCAAACAAAATTAGATTTTCTTCCTGAATATCATCATCTTTCTTTAACGTATCAAGCAGATGTGTACCACAATGTTGATTTCGTTCTTGAAGACTTGACTTTATATATGTTTCTGAAAAGTTTACCTTTACCGCAACAAGAAGAAACACAACGAAATATAAAGTTACTCAATGTTCCTTCAGTACAAACGTAGCCTACGGCTAAAGTATAATCCAAATTATCACAATAATTGTTAATCTTTATTGCCTATTTTTTTGCCTGTATCAACTACAGAGTAGCGCGTGTATGCGATATGACGTCATATATGGTATTTAACATTTTCTGTAAAAAATAGTGGGCACTAATTAATTATTCGCTGAATAAGTTTATTTTCGAATTATTGACAATACTGACAGTGATTCGTTTTTATCCCATGGGCATATTCTGTATTTTACGATTTCTAAAATAACGGTACTTTTAAGTAAGAATACGAACTAAATGTATTCAAATTATAACTAGAAAATGTAGACAGGATAACACAGACAGAGATCTATGAATTATTCCTAAGTTCTCATCTAGAATGCAATAGGCAATGGTGTTACCCGACTCAACAGACAGATAGTCTTTTTGGCACCATCCCGCTAGGGGGAGGTTAGACGGAGTAATAATCCTAGATCATATGATCTAGGCTAATAATTCCAGTAAGAATTCCAGGAATATATAAACGATAAAATTTTGAACGTAAATAGAAAATTTTACGTAGATTTTGAAAATCCCTACAAGAAAGTTGAGAAACTTCGAATTTTTTCATAATCTTCAAATTTGCTGCTGTGTCCATTTGCCAGCGTTTGATGAAAATCGAAACCTATTTTTAGCTAATTGAAAAGTTATTAATTTTCCTCAAAAAACGACGAAGTTTTCAACATTCATACAAAATTATGCGTGATTTTGAAAATTCATAGCAGAGATTTGAGAAATTTCGATTTTTTCAAAATCTTCAAACAACAGCAAGTGCACTTTTCAGCATTTGATAAAAAGCCAAACCTTTTTTTCAGCCTAATAAAATAATTTCGAATTTTCCACAAAAAAAAAAACAATGAAATTTTCAACGCACAGAGAAAATTTTACGCAGATTTCGAAAATGTATGCGAGAAATTTAAAAAATTTTCAATTTTTCATAATCTTTAAATATACCGACTGCTCTGCTGATGCAGGATTTTATTAAAATATAATCCCTGCATTCAGCTTTGTTGAAAAATAGCTAATATTCCGCGGAAAACTATGAAACTTTTCATATAGACAGAAAAATTTAGTAGATTTCGAAAATCTATATGAGACAAGTGAAAAATGTCCAATTTTGTCGTAATTTTTAAATATCTGGGCACTTTTCGCAGCTTGACAAATATCGAAACCTATCCTTCAGCCTAGTTGAAAAACTACTAACTTTCCTCAAAAAACGATAAAATACTCAACGTAAACAGAAAATTTTACGTAGATTTTGAAACCTCCTACAAGAAATTTGAGAAACTTCGAATTTTTTCATAATCTTCCAATTTGCTGCTGTGCACTTTCCAGCATTTGATACAAATCGAAAGCTTCTTTCAGCCTAATTGAAAAATTACGAATTTTCCACAAAAACAATGAAATTTTCAACGTACATAGAAAGTTTTACACAGATTTCGAAAATCTATGCGAGAAATTTGAAAAATTTTTAATTTTCCATAATCTTTGAATATACCGACTGCACTGCTGCACAGCTGCTAATATTTCGCAGAAACTATGAATCTTTTCATATAGATAGAAAATTTTAGTAGATTTCGAAAATCGATATGAGACACTTGAAAAATGTCAAATTTTTTCGTAATCTTTAAATATCTGCGCACTTTTCAGATAAATTTGAGAAACTCCGAATTTTTTCATAATCTTCAAATTTGCTGCTGTGTCCATCTTCCAAACCTTTTTTGAGCTGATTAAAAGGTTATTAATTTTCCTAAAAAAACGTTTTCAACATGCACACAAAATTTTACTTAATTTTTAAAATTCTTTCAAGAGATTTGAGAAATTTGGATTTTTTTCTTAATCTTCAGACTTGCTGCTGTGCACTTTTCAGCATTTGATAAATTTGAAACCTTTTTTTCAGCGTAATTGAAAAACTACGAATTTTCCACAAAAAAATCAATGAAATTTTCAACGTACATAGAAAATTTTACGCAGATTTCGAAAATCTATGCGATAAATTTTAAATTTTCCATAATCTTTAAATATATAGAATCCCTGCATTCAGCTTTGTTGGAAAACTACTAATATTCCGCACAAACTATGACACTTTTCATTTATTAGATTTCGAAAATATTTTTAATTTGAGAAACTTGGAAAATGTTGAATTTGTTCGTAATCTTTTGCGCACTTTTCAGAGTTTGACAAATATCGGAACCTATCTTTCAGCCTAGTTGAAAAACTACCACGAATCTTCCAACTTGCTGCTGGGCACTTTCCAGCATTTGATAAAAATCGCCTAATTGAAAAATTACACAAAATTCACAAAAAAAAACAATGAAATTTTCAACGTACATAGAAAATTTTACACAGATTTCGAAGATCTATCGGAGAAATTTGAAAATTTTTAAATTTTCCATAATTTTTAAATATACCGACTGTACTGCTGATACACGATTTTATTAAAATATAATCCCTGCATTCAGCTTTGTTGAAAAGCTGCTAATATTTCACAGAAACTATGAAACTTTTCATTTAGATAGAACATTTTAGTAGATTTCGAAAATCGATATGAGACACTTGAAAAATAGCAAATTTTTTCGTAATCTTTAAATATCTCCTCACTTTTCAGAGAAATTTGAGAAACTTCGAACTTTTTCATAATTTTCAAATTTGCTGCTTTGTCCGTCTTCCAGGGTTTGATAAAAAATCAAACTTTTTTGAGCTAATTGAAAAGTTACTAATTTTCCTCAAAAAACGTTTTCAACATGCAAACAAAATTTTACTTGATTTTGAAAATTCATTCGAGAAATTTCAACGTACATAAAAAAATTTACGCAGATTTCGAAAATCTATGTGAGAAATTTCCATAATCTTTAAATATAACGACTGCTCTGCTGATGCCGGATTTTATTAAAATATAGTCCCTGCATTCATCTTTGTTGGAAAACTGCTAATATTTCGCAGAAACTATAAAACTTTTCATATAGATAGAAAATTTTATTTGATTTCGAAAATATTTTTAACATGAGAGACTTGGAAAATGTTGAATTTTTTCGTAATCTTTAAATATCTGCGCACTTTTCAGAGATTGACAAATATCGAAACCTATCTTTCAGCCTAGTTGAAAAACTACTAACTTTCCTCAAAAAACGATAAAATTTTCAACGTAAATAGAAAATTTTACGTATCTATTGAAATACCTTTTTTTATCTAATTGAAAAGTTATTAACTTTCCTTAAAAAACGATGAAGTTTTCAACATGCATACAAAATTTTCCGTGATTTTGAAAATTCATGGGGAAGATTTGATGAATTTCGATTTTCTTCAAATTTGCTGCTGTGCACTTTCTAGCATTTGACAAAAATTGAAACCCTTTTTTCAGCCTAATTGGAAAATTACGAATTTCCCACAAAAAAAATAATGACATTTTTAACGTACATAGAAAATTTTGCGCAGATTCCGAAAAACTATGAGAAAATTGAAAAATTTTAAATTTTCCATAATCTTTAAATATACGGACTGCTCTGCTGCAGGATTTTATTAAAATATAATCCCTGCATTCAGCTTGCCGCTTGTTGGAAAACTGCTAATATTTCGCAGAAACTATAAAACTTTTCATATAGATAGAAAATATTAGTAGATTTAGAAAATCTATATGAGACACTTGACAAATGTCGATTTTTTCGTAATCTTTAAATATGCTTAATAATTAACTTAAAAAATCCCTAGCCGACATATTATTATTTACATCGTTTTTTACATGACTTAAAATATGTTGATATTCAATATTTATATTATTTCTATGATTCAGTAAAATAAATAAAATTATAAATATTTAGTAATAATATATTTAGGTTCATTGCGGGGCCTCCGAGTTTTGTCCCGATTAGCTCTATTATAGTTACGTCACATCTTCGATGTTATGTGTCTCAATCTATATTCATTCCAGCAAAAAAAATCATATTTAAAATTTAAAATGACAGATGCAAGTATATAAATAAGATAATTTTCATGGAATTTATTTTATTATTTACCTGCTCGCTGTCATTGCGTAACGTTTAACGACTTTAGGATGAATATGTTTAAGTTTATAGCTTTTTAATATTATTGTTTAAAAAAATCGACATTTTAGGTAAATCTGATTTACTTCTCCACTAGTAAAAAATAACATGGATAGACACTAGTTGAAATGATGCCAATAAAATGAGGCATCAAAAAAATGTTATCTTCTTAGCAATTCTTAATCTTTATTATTATTCTAATTATTTTTCACGGTATGGTTCGGATTAGTTTGGGATATATTTTGATTTAAATGCATTCATTTTTAATTTAGTTTTGCTAAAAGCACTGTAAAAATGGTAACACATATCTTAGATTATAAATAATTTCCTCTGTATTTCGAGCAAAAATTAGTAAAACTGGAATGTTTAAATAAACATTATAAATTAGACACCCCTCGTCACCAAATAACGAGATAAATAAAGGTTTACCACCAAAACAACACCTTTCGAGCATATACAAACGAAATAGTTAATTTTTCGGTATTAATTTTCTACGTTAGTATCTCATTGATTTTGTTTAATCTCTCCGTATCTATCGATTCTTGATATCTACCATACGAAAATTTTGCGAATTTACTTCATCAGTGATAATTATGTTACTTTGTAGATCCAACTGTAAGTACAACTTTTAAATTTGCTAGAAGTTTTCATTTTATATAGTTCTCAACCTTATTAAGTATCATGAAAAAAATATCAACAATTAGATAAGTATGCTTGCTTTGAGTAGAGAATATATCCCTGAGTTCATGTTTATTTATATATTTATTTGAAGGGTCTGGAATTTATATACTTACTAGCAGCTGATATCGGCGATAAAGTTCGCGTAATGAGTTGAGAACCCTCCGTTGTATTATCCTCTCAAATATATAAAAATTGGTATCCCATGTAAATTCGGGGTTTTTCAAAATAGCAAATTATTTTTGACATAAAATGTATTTTAATTTTAGAGGTTGTTTCAACCTCTTGGAATTGGAGTTTTTTTTCCAGAAAACAATTAAGATTAACTGCATTAGTCTTAACATGATTAAGAACAAAATAAATACTTCTTCATACGTAGAATAGAAGTTTTCAAGATTTAAAATTTCTATAAATAAATATCCTATGTCTGTCTATAATAGAGTAATATTAATAAATTTGCTAACAATTTTCCGATATCTAAACTTGCCAAAAATTAGGAAAACAAATGGAATAAAATGTTTCATAGCATTTTCACTAAGTTGACAATTCTTCCAGAATAATGTTTTATGATTTTAAGGTGCATAAATATTTGAAAATTTTCGAATTTTGTAAAAATGTTTATACATTTTAAGATGTATTTCCTAACATAATGACATTGACTTGAAGAGTACCAAAGTTAATGACAAATTCTTTAATCGCAACTTTTAAGGCAATAAATATTAAACATATTTATAGAGAAGAGGGAGGCATAGTAAGGCACCCAATTTGTATCAAAATGTATTTTAACAAAATCATACTTGTTACTAATTTCTCGGTTTAGACTGGTTGGACAATATGTTACTCATCATCCAAAATTATAATAATAAGTAATAATCAGTTTGGTGAATAGAAAAAAATATTGAAAGAAGTTTTCGTCGCTTTCCTCCATATGGTGGGTTAAAACGATGTACCTATTGAGGCAATGTGGGGGGGTACTTCTAATAAAATTTATAAAAATTATAATTTACTTATTAATTATCAAGAAACACAGAGCAATAATTAGAAAAATATTTATTTTTTTTAAATTATTATTAATTGCTACTCATATTAAGTATTAAACAGCTAAATGTCGGCATACCTCAAGGCTCGCACATTGCACCTCATGGAACTGAGACCATAAATAGCAACAATAAATGCATTTACCATCTTCGTTGTCTTCTTTCCTTTATTTACCTTTTTTCCTTGACTTCGTCTGCTTCCTTTAGAGTAATGGGTTTGTTTTTGTACGGTGATTCTGTAATTATTGCTGTTTTCCTCATCGCTTGGTAATCTGTTGCGTTGTTCGTGTTTCCTTGGGTAAATGCATACTTTCATCACACAAGAAGATCGTTTCGTTTAATATTCATTCATCCATGAGTTGTAGAGAGCTTTGTATCTTTCCTGACTAATACAAAGTCTGTAAGTTGAAGGTTAATTATTTTTCCTAATGATAGAAAGTGTTTGTGTAGCCAGTAGGTTGATGAACAGTAATTATTATAGAATGCATTGGATTACTTCGAAAATCGGTCATTTCATATGGTGCGAAATCGGCATATGGGTTGAGCCAAATTCCAGATGCCCTAAAGGAATGTATAGCGGTTGCCATGGTGGCAGGAGCTATAAACGTAGCTACACGACCTGGATAGCACCGCAGCCATTTCTTGACTTCATTGCTGTAATAGATACTCAGAGGCTTCATGAACCTAAAAACTAGTGGTTAGTGGCAATGTGTGCAATGAGGCAAGAAGCACAATAGCAGGAAGCCATTTTCTGGGGCAAAATCAACAACATCGATATTTTTTATGCAGGAAAAGAACGTAATTATCTTTTATGGCACGCGACCACAACAAAAATAAATGACCCAAGGCACAAGGCAAAAGGCACTCTCCACAAGATCCAGCCGGTTCTCCATCCAGTAAATCAGGTGTCATTCTTTTGCGAGGGAAAATCAACATGGAATGTAATTGCCAAGTGCACTGAAACAGGCAGTTGCTGTCATTACTTTTCCCCGTTCTACAGAAGTCAAGTTCCCCACTTGGCGCTTACCAGTTGAAGCTAATGACTGTTTGGAAATGTCTATACGCCATCGCCAGTCTCATCGACGTTGTAAATGCGCTGAGGTGACATTTATTTATTGATTTATCAAAGGTCGTTTGAAACAATTTAAAGAAGTTTTCAACTGCAACTCTGTTGAAGCTCTGTGTCCTGATTGATGACGTAGCCATTGGCTTCCTATAGCTAATATCACGATGCCCTTTTGAAAAACCCTTTAGCCAGTCTAAGCTCATCAAGGCATTTTTTGTATTAAATTTGTAAGCCATGTGTTTTTTTTTCTGAAAAGTCCTGAGTTCAGTAGAGGTCAGACCGTAAAGTGGCTTCTCCATTAATTTAATATAGGGTAGTGAATACAGTTGGCCTAGTTTCTTTTTTATTGACGTCTGGTCCGTATTAGCCCTGTACTTTGCAACATATCTTCCGAGGGTATTTTGTGGAATGTCGTATGCGGCCGCCGCTTTTTTCTACCCTATTTCTCCAGAAATCACACAGGTCTTTTCAATCGCTACCAGATACCAAGAATGCTGTTCCGGTTTTTTGTTGTTCTAACCATTGGGCCTGAAAATAAATAAAATACGGTTGCTTTTAAATCTCAATACGATATATTAAATAATCTAATAATGTGATGCATAGTGGGATTAGTACTCGACTCTGACCCAACAGTTTAGCTAATCCTGAAATGAAAGATCATATTGTCTTATCTTTATCTTTATTCTGGCGTAGTGAAAACAAGTCTCAAATTAGGTCAGATCCACTAGAAAACAATGCACGAACTCAATCACAAGTCTTTGGTAAGTAAACTTAACACAAATATATACAAAATGAGATTTTGTATTACTGAAGTGCAAAAAAGCATGCAGCCGTTTGCCATAATTTAGACTAAACAAAGACTACCGACTGAAATCAATTCGCACGGACCAAACGTAGATGATGTGTCGGTATTATTTTAAAGTAGAGAGTGAGACCGTACTTTGCCCCGCTACCCCACTATGCTCCATCCTCCTCTAAGCTTCTGGAATTGTCGCAATGCAATGAATCCCAAGATACAAAATAAATATCCCTAGTAGGGATAGAATGACAGTTGCTTAAACAGCTTAGACAGGTCAGCTGTCTAAAAAGCTATTTAGGCAGTTCAAGTCGCTGAAAACTTCGCGGTTTGTGCACTTACGTAACCTTATTCGCGGTGCAGGGCTCAGAACTGTCATTCTATCACTACTTCCGTTTTTTGCATATATTTTTGTATTGAGATATGTTGAACTCACTTTTATCAAAATTAACAAATTATTTTCGACAATAATAATTATTATAAATACCTTTTTCGTGTCCCAAATGTTAAGGCAAAAAAATGTAATAACTTTATGTAGGCTCTATCTGAATTTTTACAACCTTGATAAAAATAGTATTTCTTGCAGATCTAGATAAGATTTAAAAAAATCTCAGTTAATTTATTATACCAGAACAAGATGTTGTTATTTTCAATTATGATAATTGGTTTTCAGAAGAATTGCATCATTACAGTCATCACAGGGATATGCCTTAATTCCTAATTTGCAAATCAAGAATTAAATATCGTTGATCCTAACTAATTGCCATCATCAAATTATCTGTAATTAATACCAGTTCTGCACAGAGGAAGGTGGCTCAAAATGATCTCTTTAAGAAAAAGCCACTTTATGTTATATATATGTATTATTTATTTTAAATTGGTATTATATTTTTTTCAAAATACAAAAGCAATTTTGTGAATATTCTAGGAGATAAAAAAATTTGAAAAGGGAAAACAAAAATTTAAAGGGGTTAAAAAATAGAACCATTTTGTCCAACGTCCTGGGTAAAATTATCCCCGGTGGAATTTAAAACTAAAAATGTTCATAAAAAAACGAAAACCAAGAAAAATGTATACACTTTTATTTTATATAAAAAAAATAGTTTTTTGATAATCTTAGGTAAAAAAAAATATGTGCCCAACCCTCATAAGCACACAACTGAAGTGAAACTTCTGAAAAAGATATTAGGAGTTGAGCTTTTATTTTTTTCTCAA
The DNA here is from genome assembly GCA_016904865.1 of Pissodes strobi. Lineage (NCBI taxonomy): Eukaryota > Metazoa > Arthropoda > Insecta > Coleoptera > Curculionidae > Pissodes > Pissodes strobi. The sequence goes on along the minus strand of MU182017.1, from coordinate 131,046 downwards.
CTTTTGCCTCCCATTTCGACACTTTATTTTCAACATTTTTTGCGGAAAACCGCTTTTCTTAAATTTTTTATTTTTTTTTTCTTTATTTCGTTTTTAGTCCCATTTTATAATAAAATTATAAAATGTTAATACTTTTATTGACCTTCCGAACAATATTTTTTTTATTAATACCTTTCTTAACTTTCCGAACAGTTTTTTACGTTGTTTCAATATTTTCCTATTTTTTATGTTTCTTTTCTTCATAAAGATTTTTTTCTTCAGATATTTTCCATCCCCACCTCGTAGTTGAACTCATTTTTCTCGCCGAAAACCACGTTTCTATAACTTCTTTTTATTATTATTATTTTCTTATTTCGTTTTATAATACTTTTATTAACTTTCCGAAAAATTTTTTACGTTTTTTCCAGTTTTTTCCCAGGAACCTCATTTTACCCCCGGCTAAATGCCCTGAAAAGTTCAACTCTCTAGCTATACTGGAGCATGCTTAATTAAAGTGGCGGTTCACTTTGATAACCGTTTCAACTTTGATAAGCATTTCAACTTTGATATAAGCATTTCAAACTTTGATAAGCGTTTCACTTTGATAAGCGTTTCATTTTTCTGACTTTACTAAAGAAGTTTCACTTCAATAATGCCAGCCTGTTAAGAAAAAAATAAATAAACACATTTGAACACATTTTGCCCTGAGAAAAATAATAAAAGCTAGACCTCATGTTAAATGTCACACACATTAATATTGAAGAAATGATATCTTAAAACTTAACGATTTTGCGAATATGATTCAATTTAGGATGGTTGGCACCACAAGTGAAATCATCAGCATAGTTATCATCTACTCCAGCGCACTGATCATGTGAGCAACGTTAGCACTTCACGCAAAGAATCCAACCTTCACCAGCCCATGAGAACAAAAATGTCTCCTCACTAAAGAGACATTTTTCGCCATTATCTTCAGTGTCATCGTCGTAATTTGTCCTTCTTCTTCATGTTGTTTTCTGTCGTTCTTTTGTTTATTCTTGAACTGCTTTCTTTTCTCTTTCTTTGGACAACCGATTTTTGTATGGGGTGCTGGACAAAATAAATGTTGCGCCACGTTTTCGTGTCTTCTTACAACGCTCTTACTCATTCATTTTTGGCCGTGGCCAGAGAAACAAGGCTAAATCATTGGTTAGTTGTTTGCTGGAGTATGGTTGATGCTGTTGATACTAGTATCAACAAACTCGATTTCCGTATTCAATTGATCAATCAATGTCTTGTATTTTATTATCTTGTTTTGTTATTTGTGTAGAACTAATACTGATGCGACTGGTCTCGACATTTGTAGTTTCGCCATTGGGATTAAGTTCTTCCGAACTATTATTCGACGGTCATTTGCCTGTATCTTTATATTTACATCAAATCAAATTAAAACATGTTTTATTGTCCAAAACACACAGTATTCATTGATAAAGCTAAACTATAAGTACTTAAAAATAGGGACTATCACAATATATGCGCTAGAGTAGAGAAAAGAAAGAATGAAGAAAACACGAATTAATCAAGGAGAAAAAATTCAAAATAAATTAATATGTATAAAACAATACAATACAATATTAAGTCAAACAACAGATGTGATCAATTGGGATAAATGTAAACTGGGGTAACTGCAAATGCACCTAAAATAACACAACAGCATTAAAAAAGCTACAAACTAGTCAATACAGGAGACAAAACACTAAACAATCATACAAAATTACATCAACAATAAAAAGTAAGACCCAAAGCAAATCAAAAAGCGTCGTTAAAATACTCCTCAATGCTGTAATACGCTCTGGGCAAAAGCAACTTTTTCAATTTGCGCTTAAAAAGCTTAAAGTCCGTAACATTCCTGATGCAGAGAGGAGCATGATTGTAGATCTTCCGACTAAGGTATATTAGCGAGTTCCTAGATTCAGATTCAGATTCAGATTCAGATTATTTATTCATGTTAAAATTACAGGTTGCAATGTACACACGTCAAATAATAAAACTACAAACTATAATATAAAAGTCACTCTACAACAAATTTAAAAAACTTAATTAAAAACAGTACACAAATGTATATAAACTATCTTTCATTAGCATAATTAAAATACTCTTCGTTAGAATAGAAGGCATTACACATTAAAATTTGTTTAATTTTCTCCTTAAACTTAAGATATGGCAAATCCTTTATGTCTGTAGGCAAGACATTAAAAAATTTTACTGCCCAGTAGCCTGGACCATCCTGACATCTCTTCAGCCGCCAGTATGCGGATACCAAATTACCCTTATTTCTGGTCTGATATGCATGTATGTCTTCATGAGCAGAGAACAGATGCATATTCGCTTTAATATAAAGCAAATTCTCTAGGATGTACAGAGATGGCACCGTAAGTATCCCCAATTCTACAAAAGCCGCCCTACATTCATCCCTGTAACCAAGACCACTCACTACCCTGACTGCCCTTCGCTGTAGTCCAAACAAACGTTTTGCACCCGATGCATGCCCCCATACAAGTATAGCATAGGAAAGATGTGCATGAAAAACCGCAAAATAGGCTGTTCTTAGTACTGGATTGGATACATTTTCTGCAAGGCGACGCAGCAGATATATACCTTTATTTAGTTTTGATGCTATAGCTTCAACATGCACACCCCACTGCACTTTTGGGTCAATGTAAACTCCAAGGAATTTATTGCCACTCACATGATCATTCAGAGTCCCCACATCTCTCAATGAAAACACTATTCTCTCTGTTTTGCTTCTGTTTAATAGCAACTTATTTGAATTAAACCATTCTTCAGCCACGTGCTGTGCCTCCAAGGAACCCTGTAGAGAAGCTTCAAGGGTAGCACCTGTAACAGAGATGGTTGTGTCATCTGCAAAAAGAGTGTAATTTACATTTGGATCTATAAATGGCAAGTCATTTATATATATAAGGAAAAGTATGGGTCCCAAAATTGAACCCTGGGGCACCCCAATCTTGATCTCCTGTTTTGCAGACGTCACACCACCGTACCGCACAGCCTGCCACCTTCCTGTTAGATAGGATTTCAATAATTTAAGACTCTCATTACTAAATCTGTAGGCTTTCAACTTCCGTAAAAGGATCCCATGGTCGACACAGTCGAAAGCCTTGCTAAGGTCACAAAGCAGAACTGTATCATAGCACTGTCTATCAAATGCATCCATAATATCAGATATCAGATTAAGAATTCCCTGAACTGTGTTTTTGTTTTTTCTAAATCCAAACTGATTCTCATTAAATAGATTATTGCCTTCAAAAAAATGTATTATTTGCTGAGACATGCACTTTTCAAAGATCTTAGATAGTATAGGTAGCAATGATATAGGTCGATAATTCTCCGCTTCCTCTTTACTACCCTTTTTAAACAAAGGAATCACTAGAGCCCTCTTCATACACTCTGGAAATGTTCCCTGTCTGATACAAAAATTAACAAGTTTTGTGATGGGCACCAGAATCAGATTTTTTACAGATTTTATTATTTTAACATTTAAGCCATATATATCGCGGCTGTCCTTATTTTTAAGTTTATTTATTATATCTCTAACTTCATTGAAGCTTACTTCCGAGAAGGAAAAATTATTTGGAACAGAAATATTTCTTAGATTATCCAAAGGATCAGTACCCGACTGCGGTATACCCTGTACAAGTTTATGAGCAATGCTCAAAAAATAATTATTAAAATCATCACACGTAAGATTATCAGACTGAATATTTTTCTTGCTGTTACCAATGTTTTTGTTAATAATTTGCCACATGCTCTTAATAGGATTACTAGAAGAACTAATACGATTATCATTTGCAGCAATTTTAGCTTTACGGATTGCTTTTCTATATTCTCTTTTATATTGCTTATAGTGATGTCTGTTTGTATGGGAATTATACTGTCTACTAATCTCACCCAGTAGCCCTAAATGTTCCCTCATAATTCTCAGTTCCTGAGTGAACCAACCTATATCATTGTCCGTCCGCATAACATACTGCTTCTCTGGGAAACTCTCTAAAAATGCTTCATTCAAAACATTTACGAACCTTTTACACTTACTATCAGCGACAGCATCCACACAATCGACAAAATCCCACGATTTTGTGGAGAGCTTATTATAAAATGTAAATAAACCCTGTTGAGTAATAGGTCTAAATTTACTCTTATTCTGGAAGAAATTGTCATTATCACAACAAACAGCAATATCAACAATCTGAGCCATATGGTCAGATATGTCAAGATCTATTACTTCAGTACGTTGAACATCCATGTTTCTACTCACAAAGACATTATCAAGGCAGACTTCCTGCCTGGTTGCCACGTTTATGGTTTGTTGCATGCCAAATCCAGCCACGGCATCACAGAACTGAAGGGTGTTAGGTTCTTTTGTACCAAAATGCACATTAAAGTCGCCAGCTAAGACAACTCGCCTGCCCATTCCAATACTACTAAGTATAAAATCCAAATTAGTTAAAAAAGTGTCAAAATGGCCCGATGGAGACCTGTACAATGCTAGAACATATAAATTAAAATTATTTACATAAACACATGAATACTCTATACATTTTTCTATGTTATAATCCATTTTAAAATTTTTTACACTAGCTTCCAAGTCATTGCGAATAAATATCAGAGTACCACCGCCAATAAATTCCTTTCTGGCAGAATAACCCAGAGTATTATAACCACTAATATGAAGAATACCCATCTCTGTTTCTGACATCCAATGCTCCGTTATACAAAGCACATCTATGTTTTTATCGACAAGATATGCTTCCAGTTGCAGCACTTTATTTTTCAAGGATCTTGCATTGACGTTTAAGATTCTAAGTTGTGTTGTTGTACCGCCTGTTGTATGTTTGGGCGGGCTGTCCTCTGATTCACCCTTATCATATTTTGTCTCTGAGGGGACTCTATTTTCCTCAAGTTTAAAAACGTATTAACACGAACACCTACTGGCCAGAAGTTCTCATCCAGAACTGTAGATTTTTTATCTATGGGTATACCAACCTTAAAGGAGCTGTAGCTTTGCTTCCTCTTAGTGTTAATCCCTAGCATTCACCTGACGCGTCATATGACCAGTGTTAGACGGAGGTCTATTACACTTGTGAATCTATGCAGCTGTTTCCAAAATAAACAGAGAACAAAGGGTCAGAGTTTTTTCCGGAATAAAGAGCGGCTTGCAAGAGTCTCTCAACCCAGCCAAACTCAGATTCCTAACTGCTTTCTTCTGAAGCACAAATATAATGCCCAACAGATCCCTACTACTCAGACCCCAAGAGGGCATGCCATACCGTATGTGAGACTCAATCAGAGCGAAATAAACGGAGCGCGCAACCACCCCTCCAAGTTTACATCTTGCAACCCGGACCACAAACCAGCCCGAAGGTAGTTTTGACCCGAGATCCAGGATATGATCTTCAAACCTTAGGCAACCATCAATAGAGATACCCAAGAACTTGCAACACTCTATCCTGCAATGAAGTCCGCTCATCTAACATCAGACCCTCGACATCGCAATTAAACTCCAAAATAAATATCTCACTAACATTAAAAACATCTGTTCTATTCAGTTGCTTCTGCAGCCACAAAATCCATATCAGGATTATATGGAATGATGCCAGGCATTTTGAGGTTCTGAATGAAATTGAGTTAAGTACAGGTTTGCATATACAATGATTCGTTAAGTATTGATACTCTTTTAAAATCAATGACAACCGTTCCCAAAGGATTATTAGACTGTTTCTAATGATAATGACACAATGGAAAAATGATTCCCACGTCCAGAGGTTGCATCTTATGTGGGCAGTGAAGAGGGAAAACCGGAATTGTGGCATAATTTTATATCGCTTTTTCAATGACTTCTACGTTTTTAGTATGCGAAAGGTAGTCGTCCAAAAGTACCTGAGCTGGGTCCTCTATGGTTGACTTTACATGATACAGGAAATGATCGAACCATTTCTGAAAAGTTTCCAAATTTTTTCAGCTAAATGAATAACAGACAAACATAGATAGAGCTTCGACACTCCATCTTTTAAGTTTTGCTTTCATCCGTAGCCTGGAAAAAATAGGCATAGGAGGCATGTAATTTCCACCTGCCCACAGACAGTAGAAGAACCTTGCTCAAGTCAAATGTCCTACTATCTTACGGCCCTTTTATCTAAAATTTTGAATATTTTGCCAGTCACAGTGAACGTCCCATTGACGTTAAATATCCTACAGGGTTTGAGATACGTTTTCTCCAAGACTGATTTTTACAATGAAGAAAACTTTGTAACAAGGAATATAGCTTGAGCTGATGATGTTGCTTCCAGTGCCGTCAGAGAGAATTCAGGATGGCTTTCTCGAAACCCTCTTAACCAGGCCTTGCCTGCCAGAAAACATATCAGGAATTTTGTTTTTACAGCGATTTCTAGCATGTTCCGTTGTTAGTCGATACATTTTAATAATAAGTGATTTAGTGGTTTTAATTTCTGTTCATCACAAAAAAAAACTTTTATTTACTTCTCAAAATTTTCGAAATTAAGTTTGGGCTAGTTTAGCGGCTCTTCAAAGTCATTCTTCTTCTGGTGACGTCTTCAATTGAAGGTTGGCTATCATTCAGTCAATTTGTATCTTAAAGACTGCTGCACGAAACAGTGATCTGGTGCTTTTGCCATACTATTCCCTTAGGTTTTTCTGTTTTACTGTTCCATGAGTTTTTCGTTGCATACTCGTTCGGTCCATGCAATTCTAAGTATTCTTCGATAAACACACATTTCAAATGATTTGATTTTCTTACAGTGTCGGTCCAGCAATGTCCATAACTCCAATCCGTAGAGCAGCATGGGAAAGTTATAACATCTAACTAGATGCAGCCTCAGATCTAGGTTTAGTAGGATAAAAGTTGTTTCATTTTGATAAACGCATTACGAGCTTTTGAATGAAGCCTTAATAAAAAAAACACTTACCTTAGATAAAACGACCTGAAAAATAATAAACATATATTTATTGCAAAACACGTGACCGCAGGACCGCACATCAACCAATAGCAACCCAGGTTTCAAACGACGGGCTTCATAGTAACATATAGACCATAGAACATTGAACCAGACGGTGCTTCCTACACTGTTCAAAATTAGAAAGAATCGTTTTATCCGAAGAGAGCATTTTGGGCCGCCTTCCCCTACTCTTATCGATTTCAAGAGAAAAACATTTTTTACTAATTAAACCACCCCAGGTGGTGAAAAAGCGGCTTCTATCGATAATTCAGGTCAACACAAATTTTTACCAAAACCGACAATTGTTTTCCATACTCGTTCTAAGCACCACTTCACTAACGACTTAAGAAAAAATAATGCGAGGTACTGGTAAAAGAAAGTCTAGCGTGATTTGATTCGGTAGCTGGCATGATTTTTCTAAAAGTTGATTAGTAAGTACACAATACAGTACTCCTTGGAACAATGATTCTACGAGTGGGGTGGTATTAGAAGTGCGCAGTACATAGACGCTCCTATTAATTTCATTCTTGAGCGCAAATTATGTTCAGTTTCAACTCGTACCCGTATAAGAGAAAGAACTGTATAAAAGTGAAAATGCATTCCGGTCCGAAGATATTGTTTTAATTACTCGTTGATCCGGTTATTACTATCCCTAGTAGGTTTAAAGGAAACTCACTTCGAATGTCTTATTTTAAAAGATTTTGCTATGTATTGGAAAATTTAGATAGTTTCGGTCAAGTCAGAATGGGGCTAACTAACTTTCAGAAATGATTATCAAATTCCTAAAGCATATTATTTTAGTTTCGGTTTTTTTATTTTATTAGTATAGTCTTTTGCATGAAAAACAGTGTGGTTTATCGAAAACAGTAAAAATTTAAAATTTTAAATCACATCATGACAACAATGAAGTTTTTCTCGTAATTAATGGAGAACCATTGAAAATCGGTTTTGCCCCACCCAACAAGTATTTTACGCTTCTAAAATTACACAAGTCGGGAATTAGTACCGTATGAAGCAAACATCATCTTTCCGCCCAACGAGCGTAAAAAAGAAAACCCATAATTTGCTCTTGCATAATGCCAATCCGAGAGACACGAACTAAAGCACAAAGCAGTATTGTCTTTCTCTCCCTTTTGGTTACCGGGTGCTTGAAGTTGAAGCTATTGTGACATATACGAGGAGATATTCATAAATAGTTGACTATGGCTATAATATACTAAAACACAAATGCCAGTTATCGTGAAGGCAAATACCAACCGTGACAAGTACACACAAGGCTCAGTTGTTTTGAAATTATGATTTTTTTCCATGACATTTGAACTTTGATAGCATAAAATATAATGAAATAAGCCTCTTTTGAAATATAACTAAGCCAAACATTTTAGTAATTTGATGATATAACATGATAATAATAATTTAAGCTTTTTTGGGCAAGCATTAGTTTCGTTTCTAAAATTTAATAATTTATTAAACATATTCTGAATAATTGATTATCAAGCATATATTAATTTCCTAACGTGACCAGCGAATCGAAACGCTCACTCACCGATCCGGAGGTGACGCATATTCATTCAATCAAGCAATCAAATCAAATCAAAGTAAGCTTTGTTGTCCAAGAATACAATTCTTATTGACAAAGCCAAAACTAAAACCAAAGTTTACAGAATATATAAGTTGGTGCACTAAGCGCCAATTCAATGAAATCGTCATATCAAAGGCGAGCCGAGGACGTAAAAAAATGTAGGGAGTATTGAGGCAATAAGAGCCGAGTTTGACGCGATTTACTTCGGTCAAAGCGCTATTGGGCAACATATAGTTTAATTTCCCGCTTAGTAAGTAATAAATGGAGGAATTTAAATAATGAAATATGTTTTCATTAAAATTTTGACAAATATATTTTGTGAAGTCACAAAAAAAGTTAAAAAGGTAAAGGCCTTATTCAGCATATTTTAAAGATATTACGGTAAAAACGATTGCATATTTAAATAAAATTTGTAAAATATATTATCTTTTACTTCAAGAATGAAATTTAATACCCCGTGCAAAATTCTTTATTTTAATTTATTTTGGGGATGCACTTCATCATAGTTTTGCAAAACTTTACAAATTATTTTGGAAAAAGTCTTGCAAAACTAATTGTCTACATTTTAGCAATTTCTATATTTCGTTAATTTTACCACAATAACTAATTAGCACAAAATTTAAAGTAATAGACTTTTAGATAAACCTATATTTGCACCCATCTTACATTATTTTGCAAATGCACAAAATCTGATTAAAAGTTACCTTTTTTAGTTGGTAACACCGTTGATGGAACAGCATATGAATGTATACAGCTCCTAGAAGAATTTGCAAAACTGTTTTCATTAAAATGCAAACCACACATTCTAATACGGCTATGACATTACATTGGTGTATCATTCGCATATTTGTGGGATCCTATAAATTCTAAGGCACTTTCCCAGGCTCGACACCTGCAAGTTTTTTTTTATTACATACCTACTCTATTGTACTCACTATAAATCGATATTAATATTGAACATTGATGGGAAGTAGGACAAATTTAACTTGTAAGATTTGACCCAAACATACAAGTGAAGTTAAATAAAAGCTTATAATAAACTAATACATACCTACCCTTTTGGGCACCTAAAGAGCGATATATTGTCTGCCATTCGTCTTTCACAATCAACTACTGAACAAATATTTCGATTTTCGACTAGATATTTTACTCAGAAATCCACCAAAAACAAACCGCTATTTTTGAAATCTCACCCTATACGCCGGACCGTAAACAAATTTAAAATAAACTTAAATTACCTAGCTCTCCACTATAGACTGGCACCAGTCTACCGGGCAGGCGGGGAGGGCCGGAGTGGAATTTGACGATGGCGCGGAGTGAATCAACTTATATTTTTAATTCTGTAAACTTTGCTAAAACTAAAGTAAAAGGTACTTAAAATACATAATATGATTAATAAGTCATCTGACATCAGCCAAAGTAGGTATTCAAAGTAGACTAAAACATAAAATTCAAATTATAGTATTGATGCATTAATTAAGACTGGAAATGTGAATACTGTGACCTAGATCTGGTTAAAATACACATACTAACACAAAAAACAAAAAAAAAAATAGACTCGCCCAATAAAAGCAATAGACACAAATATATCATATGGTCATCAAGTTGTGAAATTAACTTAAAATTGGTATTAAAATTAAGCGCATGTACAGGTATACAAATAGATTCAAATCTTTACTGATCTATATACCTAAACAAATCACCCAGGCAACCCACCAACCCAAGATCCAGATCAATAAAACAAAATTTACATTAATTTACATTAAGGTTCAGATAAAAAATTTACAAATTATTGGTAAAAAATTCAGATACTGTGTAATAGGCTTCACCGATAAGGTGTCTTCTGACTGTTCGCCGAAACAAGGAAGTGAGCTTAAGGAGGTAATTTCAATAGGGAGATGATTAAATATCTTCTTACTCTCATATATAAGAGATTTCTTGGTCAAACTGGAATTTGGAATAGGCCACGGCATGACATAGGCCCGACGTGTTTAGTAACTGGGCTCCAAGCCCAAGAGCCTGCTCTTGTTCTTGTATATAAGACTCATAGTTTTCAGGATAAACAACGATGACAGGGTTAATATTCGTTGTGATTTAAATAAGGGTCTGCAAGAATCCCTCGGTCTTACACCACACAAACATCTAATTGCTCGTTTCTGCAAAATAAAGATTGTTTCAAAAATTCTCCGGTTACAGTGACCCCAAAACGCAATGCCATAGCGAAGTCTGGACTCAACCAAGTTATAATAAACGCCCCTTGCAGCCAAAGCGTTCAACTCACCAACGACAGTCCGAACGGCAAAACACGCAGAAGCCACCTTCTTATGCCCCTTGAACCTTATCCCCCATCCAGCAACAGGCCCAAGAATTTGGCATCATCAACGGGCCCCAGGGAGCCGCTCCCAAGCGACACGCGGCCCAACTCGCATTTAAATCCCACAACATGGGTCTTATCTATATTTAGTGTCAGCAGGTTTCCGTTAAACCACTCCCTACCTTCACCAAATCCTGTGTTATTTGGTTGTTTAGACGGTTTATTGTCTCTGAGTGCCATAGGGTTGTAGTATCATCCGCAAAAAGGGTAAATTTTCCCTGTCTCTTAACACAAATCAGATCATTTTTACAGAAGAAATAGAATAGGTCCTAGGAACGACCCTTGTGTTACTCCACAATCAATATCTCTGCTTTTCGATGCGGACGATACAACAAGCACGCGTTGACTCCGGCCTTCAAGAAAAGTCCGAAACTACTCGAGAGCGACGCCCCTGAACCCATATCGATGAAGCTTTAGGAGCAGTATTTCGTGACTGAGACAATCAAAAACCTTGGATAAGTCACAAAACACCGCCGCCGTGGCGCCCCCCATTTAAAAATCCATACACACTCTCGAGGAATCGAAAAATAGCATCTCCTGTATTCTTACTAGCTTCAAAGCCAAACTGGCTGCTATTAGTAACGCTGTTGTTCTCCAAAAATGACACCATCCTTTTTTTACCACTTTTTATATTATCTTCGATAGAGTAGACAGCAGCTCAATAGGTCGAAAATTCGATATCTGGTCAACATCGCCACCCTTATATATCGGTACTACGTTCGCCCTTAAAAGTGAAGGGAAAGCACCCGATGCCCAAGAACTAAAACCGGCAACGCTTCAAAGATCCGTACAGATATCCCATCTTCGCCTGAGGAGACTTTATTTTTAATGTTTGAGATGGTATCAAGGGCCTCACCAGGGTCAATGGGAGAGAAGCTAAAAGAGTCTCCTATCAATATATTAGAGAGAGATTGCATGGGATCCGTTCCAGACTGAACGCCCCCAACAAGCCGGCGCTCAATGTAATAAGGCCGTTTTGCCTCTCGAATAAGACGTCTGTAAACTTGTCGGTAGTTATATAAGTAGCTCCAAAAAGAACGACTGTTGGTAAATTTTCGCATGTAATGTGTGTTCTTAGGTTTTTAGAGGAAACCTTTAGACCCTTGGTGACCCATGGCTTCCTATGTTTCTTTTTTGATTGGTCTGGTAGAAAAGCATTTATTAAAAATATCATTCAATTTAATATAATATTCATTTAGTAGATTGGGGGTGTCATAGATGTTAGCCCAATTAATTCTATGGCATTCTCGATTAAACCTATTATAGTTACCTACTGCTACGAAATAGCAGACCTTGGGTCCGTTCGGGCTTACCGCTCCCAAAGTCACCATCAAAAGGGCCTACAACAGCTTCGTGGTCAAAGCTGCCTGAGTTTATAATATTACAAACAAAATTGTCTCCAAAATTGGATCAAATATAGTCAATACAACCATGTCCTAGATTGTCTAGATATACGGGTTGAACCATTCACATGCATAGCCAAATCGTGCGATTGTAAAAGGTTTTTAAGTCTTAAACTAGATGGACATGTTCCAACCCTAAAATGTATATTAAAGTCTCCGGCCAATAAAATGTTAGTATTGTTTTTAAATTGGCATAGGAGTGCATCAAGATTTTTAAGAAATGCTGTTAAGTACGGCGAAGATGGACGCTAGAGATAAGTAATATACAAATTATAAGGCTTCGAAATTACTATTGAAAACTCGAATTCTCTTTCAGAAATAAAATTATCAAATCTACTGCAGTATTCAAACAAATGTCCTTCATTATCATGTACCATAATCAAAGTTCCTCCATGAATAAAATTAGGTCTACAGTATATGGACTCAAGACTATATTTAGGCATGGGAACGGTTTCTCCAGGCCTATTAACAAAATCAAACCGAGAAATCTCTGTTCAGTCAGAAGGACAAACAATTCATTAGCTTTATTTTTCAATGATTGAATATTTATCAGTAGCACTTACTGTTGATTTTTTCATTATATTTATATTATTAATTATTGATCTCGATAATTATGCTAGAGAGACTGAAGAGATGCTTCTTAACCAAAGAACAGTACATCAACAGTACACCAATTGTAGTAAAACACCAAAATTAGGTTCCAACGAAATTAATTTATTGCAAAAGACACTCCGCCATTGCAAAAGAAAAATACCAAGGACCTGATTACATAATTACCGAAAAAGAGATGGAAGAAAATACAAGTAATGCTGATACAGAGTCCGAGAATAATGAGATACACAAAGAAAACGTTCCGGAGATAATGAAATTATCCCTGGAGAATCAGAAAAGTGTTTCAGGTCTAAAAGAAGTCAAACAGATAAAATTAAATGGAAAAAGCAAAAGAACTACAAGAACAGAGAAAAGGGGCATAAGTATAAGGGAAAGAAAAAGGCAAAATGGTACAACATTGAAATACAATGTTAAAGCATTGAAATCGCGTTGTAGCTGCAAGTTAAGTAGGGGCAACAGCACTAAATTAATGTTTTTCTATTTCTGAAAATGCAAAATTGGATTTAGTGTGAAGGTTGCGGTTACGTTGCTTAAATATAATTTTTGGACGAAGTTTTCGTCTTATCTTCTTATTACTAAAATCTGAAACAATTACAATTATATGTAAAAATTAGGGAGTAAATATCCTCTAAACTACGCTTAGCTTATTCCCTTGGTAGCTGCAAGTAGCTCAAATAAATAGAAATATGGCCGCACCAAGTAAGGATAGTTGAGCTCAAGTCTACCGATATCGGAGAAATTCAATAATAAGGTTTAAATAGTTTTAATTCATTTTCTGCCATAGGTTTGACAAGCAGATACAATAAGCTTAGCATAAATAACTTAAACGTCCTAATTTTATAGCATATTTTTAGGTATAAAGGAGAATGAAAGTGATAAAAGGTTTGCAAGGCTTTAGAGGACTACCTCTTACAAAATTAACACTAGATAAGGTTAGAGAACTGAACCTTAGTATCTCTTAAAGTAATATTCAGAATATACTTCTCGGTAATTGTCTTTACTTTAAGGTATAAGCACGATAGAGCAAGAACTAAATTATAGATACAGGTAGGGCATGATTAAGATACACTTAATCATTTAAATAGATCCTACCAGGACCAGGACTCGCCGATACCACAGTTTATACCGTACCAAATTACGTTATAAACTATCCGATACCTTCAGCCTTCCGTATGTGAAAAGCTACTAGACTGGACTCTAGTGTAGATCGACGAGCTAGGTGAACCTCTCAGCTGGGAAGACCAATTTCTCCACGAAACTCTCGGTCTGGTCCACTTCGGATAAGGGAGGAATTCCCCAGAACAAATGGGCATCAGTCCCTCGGAAAGACCCTGGTGAAATGACAAATGATTTTGTGTAGCCATGCTACTAAAAAGCATATGGGTCGAGCCTACCTTTTAAAATAAAAGGCTATCACACCGCCTTTCACACGGTGTTTCACAACCGCATAGTCGGAATTCTAACAAAAGATACACGTTACTAGGCCCCATAAATCTAACAAAAGAACTATCTGGTGACCATCCACCAACAGTTAAGACTTAATCGCCACAAGGCACTTTCTCGAACGTAAAAGTTCTGAACGAGAAGGGACTCAACTTTAACTTTTTTCGTTATATATCCTATTTTCGTGCGCACCTGTTAAAGCGCTCCGTGTCAAGGGGTTTAGAGTGCTGAGACCCACTCGACGTAGTAAGGTTGCGATAATCGATACCACAATGTAACGGATATACGAAGAAAACGAAGTATATTATTAAGATACATGTACAACGTTACAACGCCCGAAAAATCCATCTGTCGTCGACATATCACACATAGTCTGTTGAGATAATCAAATCGCTTCGCATACATTAAATACCGTACGTGAAAAAAAAAATATGAATATAATATGTGTGATTTCTTGGTCCGTAGACACTAGACCATATATATAGCAATATATTCTTCTTTTGCTTTCGAAACTCCCTCATGCGCAAAATTTATGATAACCAGATATCTACTGGAATATGAATATTGATATGCACCAACTATTCCAATAAAAGAACAAAAATGTTATGTTTGATGTTTGATGTGCTATCAGCTGAGTAGATTGCTAATCTTACTGTAAAATCATTAATAATTATACTTAACATCATCATACGCATGGTGTTAATTACTTGTCTTAAAAATCAACGAATAAAATGTATTGAATATTGTGAACCTTTAAAAGTCATTGGACAGGTGAGACGAATTCGCAAATATTTCTTCCATATATAAGGCTATGGAGGATGTCTTAAATGTCTTTTATAGATTATCAGATATACAGCTTCTTATGACTTGATTCAAAAGGTAATATTGGCAGTTAACAGGCTGTATTAGCCATAGTATAATACTCATGGTGATTTGCTATTGCCATCCATAGAGCCTGAGAATCTCGTGTTGGACTAAACCACGAAGTTTTCCTGTTACCTTCTAGCCATATATGATATACGGTTATAGCTAAAAAGTTAAATAAATTCAGTTATTGTATGCATAAAATATCAATTAGCTCTATTTTTGTCTATGATTATTTTTCAGAATCGTAATATTAAACTTGCTAAAAAATGTGGCTTACTTTTTTTAAAGATATTTTTGTGAGGACCTCGTAAACTATAATCGCAACCTACAGTATCGTCTTTTTTCATTGCAGGTTCTCCGTTGCTGCAGCGCCGTCCTCGCATCAGGGAGTCCTCAGACGAAGACATAAGCGGCCCGTCCCCCTCTGAATCGCTGAGTAACCCCCTCACCCCTCCCCAGACTATCGCAGGAGCAAGCGATGCAGTGCAATGCGTCCATCAGAGTACCACCGGCCAGTCAGTCGACCAGACTCCGCACCCATTGATTTGCAAAACGTGTGGCGGGTGCGCTTCAACACCTGCCGCTCAGTATATACCGGTACCAGTACCCATTCCTATACCATTTCCGGTACCTTGGGGAGCTAGTTTACCCGGTGGGCTCCCCAATAATTTAGTGCCGATATATAAATGTTTTCCGAACTTACAACGGTCAAGTACTGATGCACAGGCAAGTGATTTCTGGCAGTACTTCGCGCAAGTGCAAGGATTTCCGTGGTCATCTTTTGATAAACCGATGATTGACGAGAAGTTGGCTGAAAAAAACGTGGATAAAACAAATGGGGAGGGAAAGGAAGATGGTAAGGAAGCGAATCCTGCCGACGAGGATATGGAAGATGAGCCAAGGGGGCATTTGGAATGCGAAAATAGGTAAGTTAAGCTATCAGTCCAGCATATTTTTATAGAGAAAGCATACCTATGCATCATTCTGAATGTTTTAACTCATTAACTAGTGCGGAAAAGTTAAACTTTCCTAGGCATTCAAAAATGAACAATATATTCTGGGAGTTAATAAGAATGATAACATAACATGAACGCTCAGTTTAGTAGTTTATATATTTATTCATCACTTTTTGTAAAACAAATTGATGAAACAATTCATAGAAATATTACTATTAAACAAATAGGTATTAAAATTCATTACGAAATCAATAGTTGGGTCAACCTTTAAACAGATGTGTATACCGAGTGTTACATCACCGGATGGCGAATATGTTTTATGGAAAATATGCTAGGCACTTATTTAACAAGAACGATACTGAATAATTTTATTCATTTTCGATGAGGTGATTGAATTATTTCTGAAGATGCATTAAAAACAGAAAAAGTTCCTGATGAAGTATAATAACGCCGTTAATAGATTCATCAATAAAAAAGTTAGACTGAAGGCACCTAATGAAATACGAAGAAACACCCTTAAATCTCAAATAGAAATACATTGTATTATTTAATTATTTTAACTGTGACATTTAATGTTTCCATGTCATTCATTGAAATTGCTTTTTTACGTACAGTTTCGCTAGATAGCACGGGATCTTCACGCTTAAGGTTAGTTTGGGTTAGTTGTAATGTAATACAGTCTACCTCATAATATTATTATTTTAGCATCGACAACACCAGTTGACTTTTAACTTATATTTGCATATTATTATCTTAAAATTTGAGTTTAGATTGAATATGGAGTGAAACAAAATAATAAGTAGCCTAATCTATACACTCCCAACTTTGTCGAAATCCTACTTTATTTTGTAAAGAAGACTGTGTACTACCATTTTATTATAAAATGGTGTCTTTTATTATAAAATGGTAGGGTAAAGTAGATAGTTGTTGGCCACTTAAGGACACTATTGGCTTTCTTTCTAGTTAGCCTAACAATTATGAAAACAAAAAGTACATATTTTGTGTTCATCATATTAAAAAATGTATCTTTATTTTAATGCAGTAATAAATTTATTTTTTTACCAACCGTATAAAATAAAAATTAATTTTGTTTGAAAATATAACGTTTTTCATAGTTATTGGCCGGGCGATCATAGTTATTGGCCTAGCCAAAATTACAGTAGTTGGCCACTTCTATAGTGTTTTAGTTCCAATGTCTTAAAATATACCCAAATGCCTACCCAGTAACAAAACATCAAATTCATATGCTTGGTTATTTTTAGTAATAAAGCACCAAAAATAATAAAACATTTATTCTTCAAAATACATAAAATTAAAAGTTTAGCCATCCACAAATTATTGGGAACTCTTGGCCTTCCTACAGACCGAGCACAAAAACAAGTTGTCCATCAGTTTTTCTTCAAAGTGTTTTTCGATGCATTTAATATGATAGGTTCGCAAACAGAACGCACATTTAACGCCAATCAATAAGAGGTTTATATTCATTGTACACGAGTAACAAAGTCCCTTATTAAGTGTTGGGTTACGAAAATTATTTTCACAAATATGTGGTTGGCTTGGTCCTGGGCTTAGCAAAATGTTGGAAAGTACCTTTATTTTTGAACCACTACTTTCATCTTCACTACAAAACAAATTTTTCTTAACATTGTCGATTTTCAGAACACCGTTTTTGATTTCCTTCTGTTCGATTTTTTTTTGCATTTCATCACTAATTTCTGCTATAACCATCTCTTTGTTATTATTACCATCATCAATAACTGTTCGTTTTTTCATGCTTAAACACCTTTTCTTGTTTATATTTTGTGTTTTCTCGCCTCTTATTTGTTTTTTCTTTAGTCTCTGAGCTTTTCTTTCTTCCTTAAGCCGTTCTTCTTTTATCTTTTTTTCGATTTTCTGCTGTTGATCTCGTTTCCTAGAGCTTGAAGTCAGTACAAAAGAAACTTTTTCCACTTTTTCGATTTCCTTTTCTTTCTGGGGTTTTTGGGTGAACGAAGTATTGATCTATAGATGTATTAGATCTTAGCGGAGACGATACATTAATGTTGTCGTCAAATAAATTATTAACCTCCACCGTGTCTACAATCGGTAATTTATCAAGGCTGTCTTTAAAAATTATTGGTATATCTTCTATATTAAATGTTTGAATGTTATCTTTATCTAAACTCATTGGTACGTCGTTAACCTGAAACTCATTTGATACAGTAGCCTCATTTTGTTGAAAGTATTTATGAACTTCTACCTCAACAAGCATATCACTGGTTAACTTTCTTCCAACAGGAACAATGCTGGGCTCATCTATAAGTTCTTCAAAACTGTCAAAGTTATTATTAATTGTGTCACTATTATTTTCGTAAAAAAGTTTTGCATCGTTGATAACAGTATTCTTCATGGCATCTTTTGCATCAGACTTTGACTCAAAGCTCTGTAAGATCATCAATAACATCTTTTCACTTTCACTAATTGCTGTCAGAGAAGAACGTCGTAGGTAATCGATTTTTTCCTGAGAAACAATTGCTTTAAATTCTCTAAAGGTTATTGTTCCTTCTTCGCTGGTTTCATCGCCCTTTTCTACTTCTCCTTTTATTTTTCCTAAACACTTGGTGTAATCAATCGAATCAGCAGACCACGGAAATAAACCACAGGCCTTAAAACCGTTTATGATGATATTAGGTTTTAAGTGTTTTTTTATGACTTCTGCTAAAATTGGAGCAAATTTTTCTTTTGTGACTATTTCTAATGGATTTTCTCTCCTAAATTTTAAAACCTCTGCTTTCCAACCATTTTTGAGCGGCTTGAAAACAGCAACGTCGGCCGGTTGTAGAATCCTTGTCGCATTTGGGTAGAGGGCAATTAAAATAATGCCTAATTCTGAGCAAAGTTCACTTAACTCATAGGTCATATGTGTCTTGTGTCCATCAACAAAATAAATAACTGGAAATATTGTACCTATTCTTTTTAAATGACGGAAAAATATATTACCCACGTACTCGTAAAATAGCTTGTTGGTCATCCAACCATTTTCACTGGTCCCTATACCCCAGGAATCCGGTACTGATTGAGTTATCATCCTCTGGTATGGGTATATAACCATGGGAGGTATGCTTTCGCCATTAGCACTGAAAGTGAACATGACAGTTAAATTGACTTTGGGATGGTGCTGGATTTCGTATACGTTTCTGGTCCCCTTTGGGGCTAAAACTTTTTTATTTTGAGGACATAGGTAAAAACACGTTTCATCCCCATTAAAAACACGACTGGGGTCACTAAGGATATCAAAATAATATTTATCTCTCAGATAATGTTCAATGTCAACAAACCATCTTCGAATATTGGTTTCTGAAACAACAGAGCTTGCAGCGGTTACTCCTTCTGCTGTTCTTAAAGATATAGCTGGATGTCGCTTTAAAAAAGCTCTTTGCCAACCGACACCAGGCTTGTTTTCTTTAAATGGGTTTTTCCTCGGGTTGTCATCTAAAAATTTCTTTACGCACATTTGAACATCTTCCAGTCTAAGAGGAAATCCTTTTTTATGTAAATCAGTTATCCATTGTTCTATAAGTTTCTCTTCATTCGTAGTTAAAACTGGATTTGGGCCACGAGTCGTTTTTTCAGAAAATTTGGTACTAAGCCTAAACTGTATAGTAGTCCTAGGAACTCCAAACCTGAGAGATGCATTTCTCTGACTCAAGCCTGAGCTAACTGCTTGAATAGCATTTTGTACCTTTTCTTCAGTGTAGGTTTTTGCGTTGGGCATCTTAGTAGGTATAACTGAAAAAAAATAACAACCAACTTAGGTAAGTATACATATAAGTAGTTACCTTGCTAAAATATGCAATTTTTAATTAACGAGGGCATTAAACAACTACTCTCTATCGTAAAAGCTAGGAAAACATTTTTCCATAAGCAACATTTACATTCCGCATCCTCATAGCAACTAGTTATGTTTCTAGGAAGTGTGAAAATTATCGTTTTTGCGCACACGATTACAGCTGGCCGAACGACACGAAGCGGCGCGGCGGCATTCGAATAGCAATAGAGTAGTTAGAGTACTGAAAAAATACACTCCTTTAAGGTTTGATTTAACGTAACTCACAAATCGTTCGGAAAAATTACTGTTCCGCACTAGTGCTACTGCGCACTAGCTACTTTTCGCACGATAAATAGTACTTTTCGCACGCTCGTAGGAAGATGTAACAAGTGCAGAAAGTATCATTTTTTTTTTTCGCACAAGTTTGCCGTTATACCAACCGCGCAAAGCGGAGTGCGAAAAAATAACTTTCCACCAGTGCTACAAACAATATTTTTGCTACACACAGCCTACCAACGTGCGAAACATTCACTTTTCCCCACTCATTTTCGTGCCGAAGAGAGCGCTTCCCGCACTAGTGAGGGAAAGTAATATCTATTGTTCATAACACTTGCGGAAAGTACTTTTTCTGCACTCGATGACTATCCGAACTCCGCTTGGTGACGTTAGTCTAACTACAATCGCCTGCGGAAAATTATACTTTCCGGACTTGTTAGAAACATAAATATTTCAGTGTTATAATAGGTTAATAGGTAGCGCATTCCCGACAGGAGAAATAAAAAAAAAACACTTTGAAAGATATTAAGATTCCTTGCGGCCAACTACTGCATACATAGGTTACATACAAGTTTGAGTATTACACAGTTGTTGGCCATGGTGGCCAACAACTGTTTTATGCTAATTTTATAACACAGTAATTGGCCATCCATAAATTGGCGGGAAAATGATAGCATAACAATTAACAAAAGCCTAATTAAGTCAACTCACCTTATATTTACAGACGGAATCAATTGTTGCACGGATATTTTAACTTAAAATGAATTTATAAGCACTTGTATTAAGACAGTCCTTATCGAATATGACTAATCTTAGCTTAATTTGCAGCACGAAACAAACACTTGTACACACAAAACGCCATACTTTTAAAACGTACCAACCTAAAAATGAAAAAATTGCCAATGTTATAGAGGGATGTTGCCACTTCTTAACCGTAAAATCGTGAACTTAAAATTTTTATGGAGATTTTTATTATTAAAAAATATATTTATAGTGGCCAACTACTATCGACTGGCCAACAACTGTGTAGTTTACCCTACTACTCAGCCACTGTGCTACTTCTCCATCCATGTTGAGCCTTTGTACGTAAATCGACGTTATGTTCTGAGGGGGTTCTAATAATTTTAATTTTGACGCAGATGAACATCGAAAACAATGCCCGATGTATTCGATTGTATTTTGTGGGTTTAAAAAGGCAGCAATTTATTTAGGAACGGCACCAAATGTGTTGATTCCCAAACTAGTTGACTAGAGTATTTATCATATCAATATGCGACAAAAAGCCTTGACTGGGCGGTATGTTTGGATTGTAAACGAAAATATTCTCGAACCATATCTGATAAATTAATGTTTTTTACGCTACCTAAGCCTGCGTTACTTGTCTTGTCTTGTCTTGTCTCATTTATGGCTCTGCTGCAAGGCAATTGCCAGCCCAATTTGTTAGAGGTCCCACTTTGTCTGGTTCTGGACCATGCAGGAACCTCTGAAATTTCACTATTCTACAACTTTTCTTGTTTCTGCTAGCTTTTGACTGTAGCTATTGGTAAGTTCGACTTTTCTGATCTATGGCTAATAGCGGAGGAGAAGATTAGTAACACAACAAAAGGAGAATGGTCCACACAAATGAACTGCAACAAGCTGGATTATTTGGAAAGGTCAAGGTAATAGGAAAGCTGAGCTTCATATTTTAATTTTGTTAATACTTATGAATCGCATGATTACCTCTATTGTTTCATTATCTTGAAGAGATAAAATGTCATACATTGTCAATGGAGATGTTTTCTTTTTTACCACGAAAAAATTATACATATCTAGACCAGGAATTATGTTTATGGGACACTCGAAAAATATATGTTCCAAGTCGTCCATAATGCCACAATCACATAAAGAACTATCTTTCATTTTAATTTGGTAAAGGTGTGAGTTAGTCAAGCAATGACCTGTACGCATTCGAATAATTGTAGTTATATGTCTCCTATCTTTATACTTTAAGTTACCAAACCATTTTTTGATAGGAAATGAAGGCTGTACTCTAGCATATCTACTATGTTTGGTAGTGGTCAATATTTTCCACTTATCTCTAAATACATTTAAAATTTCTTGTTTTAATAAGTTTAGTATATCCTGTATATCATACAGCATTTTTCTAGGAATATTTAAGTTTGTTCCAATTTTTGCCAGAGTATCTGCCTCCGTATTTCCTAATATGTCTGAATGGCCTGGAATCCAGGCCAAACGAATGTCATATCCATTTCTATTAGAGGTCATGATTAACCTTTTGGTCATCAGAACCCAATATTCAGAGTTTGCCTCAAAGAAAGAACTGCTCAATTTTGTAATTGCTCCCCTTGAATCTGAAAAGATTATCACACTTTTAATTTTCTGGTTGATTGCCGTTTTTATTGCATCGTGAATAGCAATTATTTCGGCTTTGTAAATATTAATGTTATCAGGAAGTCGTGCTGAGAATTTATAATCTAAAGATGGGATGGATATGCCAAAACCCACCCTATTACCTCTCCTTGATGCATCAGAAAAAATAAATGTATACTGATCCTTTAAATGATTGGTTTCAGCTAAGAATTTACTTTTAGTTGTAATATCCCCCTTATTTAAGTTGCAATTGATCCTCTTTAACGGCGCACTAATAAATGGTCTATACTGTTGTAAAGCCGACACTAAATAAGGTGTTTTATCATCATTCCAAAATTCAGGTCTATGAATTATTTTCATACGAATATTATTAATAAGGTGAATAATAGGGTGGTTTGTAATTAACAGAAACTTAGTTATTAATTTCAGAGCTAGAAGCTTTCTTCTATGTTCCAAGTCCAACAGGGAAGCTTCAGCCAAAAGAGCAGCTCTGGGAGTGGATCGCATACATCCCAAACATATGCGTAAACCCTCATAGAACACTACATCCAGTTTGTTCAAAACGTTCTTGGCACATGGTTTAGAAAATACCGATCCAAAATCTAGGTGGGATTGTACCAATGCAAAAAATGCAATCAAAAGGGTATTGGGATCTGCACCCCACCATACTCTACACAGCGCTCTCAATACATTTACGATTATTATGTGATTTCCCCATTTTAAATTTTCTTGCAAAGTCATGCCCAAGTACTTAACCGTTTGTTTGAAGGGGATGATCGAATTATTCATCATAATACGAGGAGGGGCAACATTTCTTCTCCCTCTAGTGAACCACATTGCTTCACATTTATTGACAGAAAGTGACAGGTTATGTTCTTGTAAAAATAAATTAATGTGTTCAAGTGCATTATTTATTTTATTGACCATGGTGACAACATTTTTACCCCTTATTATTAGTGCCAAATCATCAGCATATCCTATGATAGATGCATCGCCCAAATTCAAGTCGAATATATCTCTTATATAAACATTAAATAAAATAGTACTTAGGGGGGATCCCTGAGGCACACCCATTGTAGTCCGCACTGGACCCAAAAAAGACCCATCATTGCCTCTACAATACAATTGTCTGTCTGTTAGAAGCTTGAAAATTAGATTACATATACGAAAATTTACATTTAAGTTTATCAGTTTGCTATATAGTTTATAGATATCAACATTATCATATGCAGCCTTAATATCTAAAAAGACTGAAATGACTGATTCAGAAGATTGGAATGCATCATTAATAAAGGAGGTTATAAATGCAATATTATCATATATACCCTTTCCTTTACGGAAACCTGTCTGTTTATTCGAAAATTTTAACTCATGTTCCAGTTGCCAATCTAGTCGATTTTTGAGCATTATCTCTAAAATTTTTGCTCCACATGAAGACAATATAATGGGTCTATAGTTTTCTGCAATTGATGGGTCCCTATTTGGCTTTAGAAAACTGATAACATTGAAATTTTTCCAGGATGGAGGTAGATTATCTCCCATTAAAATTTTATCATAAATATTTACTAAAACTTGCTTTGCTTTGAAAGGTAAAAATTGAAACATTTGGTAGGACATGTCATCCATGCCTGGTGCAGATGATTTCTTTTTATTTAAAGCCATATTAAATTCATTTAGGGAAAAATGTTTAATATTATCCTCTACATTGTCTGGAACTAGAAGAAAATTGGGGTCTATATTTATTACACCCATGTTGTTTAAAATAGTTTGCTTAAAAGTATCTGATATTGTATGATTAAATCTACCTTGTTTATAAGTGTAATTAAATTTTTTAATCTTATTCCAAACATATGTAATGCTGGAGTTTCTGTTCAACGTCTCACGAAACTCTTTAAACTTTTCTTTTTTTTGTCCTTTAAATTTCTCTTAGTTTTTGCAATAATTTTTTTGGCCACTATATAATTAATTAATTAAAAATTAATAATATTCTTTCTTTCTCTAATCCACAAAGTACAATCCTCACCCCCCCTCACCTTACCCCTTTTCATATAGGTCCCAACCTGTTTATTTGGGATTACTTGTTCTGTTACTGAAGAAATAATCTCCATTAATTGGTCATAACTTATATTGTAATTTATCTCAGTCAAAATTAACAAGATTTTATCATGATAGGCTCCCCAATCTGCCTTTTTAAAATTTCTAATATTATAAAGACTATTAAAATTAGTATGCAGGTCACAATTACCATTATCATTTACTGTAAACGATATGGGGAAGTGGTCACTATTACCACAATCCTTAATAGTCTTCCAAGAAGCTTGAATAGCTAAGTTCCCACTTACCATAGTTAAGTCTACAGCACTTGGTACTGCTGAATTTGGTTGAAAAAGTGTTGGCGAGCCATCATTCATAATTACAAACCCATTGTCAAAAATAAAATCATTAATAATTCTACCTCCTTTATTAGGAGTAGCCTTATCCCACAATGGATGATGAGAGTTAAAATCTCCCATGATTAAGATATTTTGTGGATTAAAAGAGACAAGTTCATTTAGAATATTACAATTTAAATTATTATGTGAGTTACAATAAAAATTAACCACTTGCAAGTTACCTATTTCAATTATTATATATTGTATTTGATCTGACGAGAAAGATTTAATCCTTTTAAAGATAATATCTTTTCTTATACAGGTAACCACTCCACCGTAACCGTCCTGTCTGTCCTGTCTTACTATATTATAAGAATTTAATGTAAAATTGTCATTGGCTTTAAGCCATGACTCGCCTATCAAAAAAATATCAGGGTTTTTGTTAAATAGTAAATTGATTAAATTACCCCTATTAGAATTTATGCTTCTCAAATTCCAATATATAATTTCCAACCTATTTTTTCCTGATATGAATGTGAATGTACCTATTTAATTTTAATCATATATATCAGATTGTGAGCCGGGGTCCATGTCAATGTCCATATCTGAATTTTTATTAAATATTACCTTTTTAATTATTCTTTTATTGCTCTCTGATGAATTTAAAAAAGCATTAATAATGCCACTAATCTCATCTGGATAACAAGGGGACGATTCTTGAAAATTAAAACTGTGAACTGCACTTGTAGAAGGCAAAACTCTATTGTTATTTTGTGTATTTTGCGAATAGGATATTAAATTTGATGAGCCATTTTCTTGTCTTTGAGGCCTTGAATTTGGGAATACTAAATTTTCATTATGCGTCTTTCTATCATAACCTTTATGAATAATTCTTTTTTTTGTACTATTTTCAGATACCACTTGTTGGTATGATCTTTTAATTGGGTCAGTTTTTGCATGTTGCGAACGTCTTTGTGAAGTTTGAATATAATTTTCTTGATCATCTTGTTTTTCTGATATCTATTTATATTTTTCATATTTGGAAACTCGGTAGGGCGATATACAAATTCATCATGCGCAATATAAGTTTTTTTAACCTTTTCACTAGCATCAAAGAATGTAATATTTTCAAAAGCCATCAGCTCTTTAATATTTTTTTGCCTAGTGTACTCTGGGCAACTTTTATCAGTCGATTTGTGAGCATTTTTACAGTAAAAACATTGAACTTTACAAGAGACATGGATGCTTTCATCCTGTCCTTTTTCTTTGCCGCAGGTGAAACACTTCTCTTTACCCTTACAATTGTTACGTGTATGGCCGTATCTTAAACATTTAAAACACTGCGTTACTCGCGGTATGTATATACCAACTGGTCTTTCTAATCTATAAAAATTTATAGAACTAGGAATCTTAACACCCTTAAATGTGAAGAGCACTGTACTGGTGGGTTCATAAACAACCTTATCTTCTTTTACTACTCTACGATTCATTCTTTTAACTTCGAGAATTTCTACTGAGCTATTTGACTTACAACACTCCAACAATTCAGCATCTCCTAATTCCAAATCAATTTGCCTGACCAACCCTTTACACGTTACAAAATTATAGGGTATATAAATTTTATATCCTTTATTAATCAGAGTTTTATTTTTTACAAAATTATTTGCAGCCTGATAATTGATAAATTCCACAGAAATTCTATTTAGACCTTTGTTCTTTATTTTTTTAACATCCGTTAAATTTAAATTAAAAATGTCTCTAGCAATTTTAATACTGTTGAATCTACCTATATTATAACCGACTTTTTCGGTAGATTCCAAATAAACAAAAAATGGGCCTTCATCATTGTCTGAATAAAAAACCGGTTCTTTTACAGAGTTATTTTTATAAACATTAGAAGTATCTTGACCTTGACTAACATCTTCATTGGCAATGACAACAGATTCCTCTAAACTATTTAACTCGAGCAAGGGCCCCCCCCCCTGTGTCGCCCATATTAAATTAACTACCAGCAATAATGGAATGAAATAAGCATGCACAAATTGAACAAATTTTAGCAAAAGCAAAAAAGCATAAACTATTATCTAACGCAGCGATAAGCTTTAGGGATCAATTAAGCTCAACTCACCTTGCTAACGCTCACACCAAAAAATTAGCAGGAAGAATTCACACAGCCTCCGAAAAACGTTATAGCCGTTTCGCGTTCGTAAGCCGAATCCCTGCGTTACTTGTTCTGGTATTTGGTATAACCTTTATGTATCTCACACCGTGTTAAATACCTGTCCATATATGTCAACGCTTCTCTTCTACATGCACCAGAAACGCCAATAATATAATCAGACAATCAGGGAGACCTTAAAACAGTTAAATAATTTATAAGTTCGTAGTTTTTCAATTGCAAACATTATTTACCTTTATAATAAATGCTTCCTTGAAAAATTTGGCAGTTTCAAATTTTGTAAAAATCGTTGGGGTCTGAAATACTCGCAATACGAAAATAAGAACTTGCGGATAAGCAGTAGTTTTCAGAGTAAAATTATAATATGTTCTCTACCAAAAATATCAGTTCCTAAAGAATTTTTTCTTTAAAATGTTGCTGAATATTAGAACAATCGCAGAGCAAACAATTAAAGACCTCATATAACGAAAGCGAGACCCTGAACATTATACTAAACTAACCCAGACAAAACAATGATCTTTTTTAAATAACGTAATGCATTATTTTATGCAGAAAAATGTTTCTTATACCTACCCAATCTGATAACGTCGCATTTCGAAAACATGGCAGAACTTAACCTTAACTCGGCCATGCTGTTCAAGTCCAAGGTGTTTTCCATGCGCGATTGAAATGATGTTTTTACCCTTGAAAATGGTTTATGCGTAATATGTCGTTTTCCGTCTTTTGATTCACCTAGTAACGTGATAACGGAAAAAAATAACGAAAACTCCGTGACTTAATGCACCCGGAACTCAGTATATTGACTTTTAAGAGTAGTAGAATTTGGGACTTTTGTTTTAATAATGCGAGCAAATTATAGTACCTTTAAATGTCTATGTTGGACTCAACATTGTAGTTTTCTGAATTTGCAAAAAATGTTGACTTCTTCAACTAATTTGAAAATATCTTTTTAAGCTTGGTGAGCGATGAATTCTGATACGAGATCATCCGTATATCATAAAGATCTATAGGCTCCGAGTTTAATAGATGGATGTTTCAATGGTCATCCTGATTACCCTCGATATTATCCCATATCATCAATATCACTAAATCGGTTGACATACAGTACGTCCACGTATGGACTTAGAACAAATAACGACCCAAAAATTTCACATTTCAAAAAAATTATTTTTGCCAAACGCTTTTGCTTCTTAACAAAAACAAAATTCACGTTAAAACATTTTTCCCAGTTTTTTTCTATTTTAACCTAAAAGAAAAGTACCTTTATTTTCAATATTTGACGAAAATGCAAAATAAAAAAGTAATTGAAAATTAAATTAGCAACCAAACCCTGAAATTTTAATGAAATTCAGTCAAATTAAGAAAACTACGTTTCGGCATTAAACTTTTTAAGCAAACCCAGATTATCATTTAGTGAGGGGGTAGTCACTATGGAAATCTTCTGACCTACGGGATGGACCGGATGGAGATCTCATGGAGATCCGGTCTATGGAGAACTGTGAAATTCATTACCTAAAAGATGTTAAAACAGAATTGCAGGGTCAACTTACATTTCCACGAAGCAATACAGATACTGAGTAGCTGGCTACTACTTTTCAACCAATGACCGACGAACATATTGAGATTACGGTTTCATAAGGCCAAAAAGACGCTGTAAGCGATGCCGAATCTATGTGAATTACCAAGGGAATTACATACGCATATAGTAGCACTTTTATAGTTGATCTGCCGGAAATCAAAGATTTAAACTGTGATAGCAAATATCTAGATGAAGAACCTGACTGATATTTAGATGAGAATATTATGCAACACTACGAAGACAGTTCCAGTAGCATACAAAACTTCCTGGAGGACCATGAAAAAAATTGGTTTGATGACAGCAATTTACCGTCCGAGGATGTCAGAGGTCAGAGAATACCTGGAGTCTCACAAGGGATCATTAACACTGAAAGACTTCACCGGCAAAAAACAAATGCTTTCTGAAGATAATAACAGTCGATCCCTTAAAGTTGTTTTAGAGAATGGTTTCATAAAACCTTTAGAAAATCATCCCTATGTGGGATCTTTAATGAAAATTCTAATTTGAGCACAGATAGATTAGAAAGATTCAAAACAAATTAAAGATGGTGTTTTGAAAATATCGAAACAAAAAACATCGCGAAAAATGCAACCAAAGAGTCACATAACAAAAAACGCACCCTCTACATCCCGCCGAAATTCATCTAGTTCTGAAACGAGCACTGAAAGTGACTTGATTAAGTTTTCTTGTAACGACTCTAGGGAGATCTCAGACATCAACTCTGAAAGAGAGAAAGGATGTGATACGCAAAAATCAAACATTTTAAATGAACATTATGTATGGTGAAATCTGGTATATTGATGGAAAGGTGGTATCTAAGATGGTTGATCCAGATCAAGGAAACCTACCTGAAAATATTCAAATGAAATTTATAAAAGAAAACCATGAAGATTTTTATTGGCCGAAACTAGATGATCTGCAACCAATAGAGCCCATTCAAATTATTTATGAACCCATTACAATGCTCGCTATACCCACCCTATGAAACTGTCTAGATCAGACAGAGTAAAAATTTTAACTCAACATAATCTTTAAAAAATGTTTAAATCAGATTTGTCTTAGAGACAGTTTAGTTTTTTTTCGAGTTCCTTTTATACTGGTAACTTGTTCCTAATTTATGTGTTTATTCCACAGTTTATATAACCGTAATTCCGTTATTTCAAAGTGTATTCCAGGAAGAGAAGTTAAGTTTCGGCTTGAGAATATCTATTTATTGTTTATTAGGTCAAAAACAAATGCATTTTTGTTGTTTTTCCTTTTTATTATTTTTTTTAATTATCATTACAGTGATGATATACTGTTTATTTTTCTACAAAGTGTTTCTCTACACACGTTTTGTTTTTTATTGTATTATACTCTTTTGATCGTCCTATTTTTTTTTAATTTTATGATACCTAAAAAGGTATTATGCATTTTTTGCACTGTTTGTTTTGTTTACTATATAAGTTTTAGTATTATTTTCACCAAGTCATGTGTTACTAAAGATATACTTATGCGAGGGGGAAATCGCTGGCCAAATTTGTACAAAAAACCCCAAGAATTTATAACTAATTCCAGAAAATGCCAACTAATTCCAAAAAATTTCAACTAATTCCAAAAAAATTCAAAAATCTTAAAAAATAAAAATTGTGTTACCGGTATGTTTATGGAAATTGTGTAACTTTTATGTTATAACATAGATTTAACTTCATCAATTCATTAAAACGACAAAGAAAAATAAAAAATAGCTTTATTCCAATACAGCGTCAAAGTTTAAATTTATCTTTCATAGGGAATTGAATATAAATGAAGAAAACTGCAAAATATAGCTTTATTCCAATACAACTAGTTTAAATTATCTTTCACAACTAAATAGTTTTATTTTTCAAACACCTTCGAAATACTGCTCTCAAGCACATATCGCACTCGTCCCACCTGTGGTGATGGTTCTAGCATCCCTATGACCTGTTCAAATTTTATGAAGGATACATCTTTTTCATTGGCTACAAATGTTTGTAGCCGTATCTATACAATTTAGTGCCATCACTTCAACATCACAGCCATCATCTTCGATTTTTTGGACCACGCAAACAGAGATATTTTTGTAAATTTTTCTCCCTCCCATGAATTCAACAAGAAGAAAATTATCTCTCCGAATGTCGGTCACGTTTTCCAGTCATTTAATATGATTCTCATGTTATCTTTATCGAGATCCACATCCGACTCGTCGGACTTTTTGGCGTATGGAACTGATGAATCCTCGGATGAATGACATGATCACTTCCCAGTTCGGTATCTTCCTCGTCGGAAATAATTGGAATTATTTTGATTTCTGCTTTTTTTTAATCGAGGCCTTGGTAATAATTTTGCGTTTTTCTGTTATTTTTTCGAGGTGTTTTTCTTTACGTTTTCTCGTGAAGTTGGATTTTGATGAAATCCTTTTAATCTGTGCGAACTCTTCCGTTGCCTTTATCTAAAAGCCAACAAAATGAAACTTTTTGATAATTTTGGTGGTTTGGTTTGGCATGGTCACAAGTAAATAGGGACTATTTTCCTTTATAGTTACTTTCTTATCAGAATAATCATTTAAATCAATATCTTCCTCAACGTTGAATAAATGCAAATCATTATTTATAATTAATTTTCCTCTAAATTTTTCCGTATCTAAAAAAAATCTCGAAAAAAATGCTTCATCAACCGTCATCTTCAGTACATTTCTCAATGTTCTGGTCAAGGTATCGTCAAGACGAGTATCATGCTTATAGCCATCTTCTCTTTTGACTAACATACCTAAGCTTGGAGCATCTACATAAGCTTCTTCTAAGGCTTCATTAATAATCTCTGTTATATTTACTTCTATTAATTCATTTCTTGATACATGGTAGGCACTTTGTTTCTTTTACTCTCTTGGAAAGATGCATGGAATCTTCTTTGAGGTCGTAAGTAGTAAAATTCAATTGTCTAATCCCTAGGATTTTTTCTTTGAATCATTTTATGCTGAAGTTTACCAGCATTAAAAATATAGAGATTAGTGATCTAGAAAAACGGAATAAACGCTCACAAGGTTAACTGTTAAATAGAGTGGGCCAAAACATAGTATGATCCAATTCTTCATCTAATTGAGATACCTTGATCAGCTTAATAAAATTATGAGCATCGATCTCAATGCAAGTACAACCATGTAAAGATATAAAATTATCTGTTAATTTATGAGTTGATGATCTCTTATCATTATTCTCCAATATCATAAAAAAGTGGCGTACCATAACTTACTTAACCTGAATTTTAAATTCTGATCTTGCAAAATTAAAACATCAATTACAAAATCATGACTTTTAAAAAGACCAGGTGAATCAGGGATATTATTGCTCAGAGCTCTTCTGAGTAACAGATCATCTGTGTCGCTCCTGGCTACCAAATGCTTGTTTTTGCTCACGTCGCGAATGGGTAAGTCAAGGTGTTTATAGCTTGCGATATAATTTCCCAAAATTAATACGATATTTCGCTTTAGAAGTCTTGTGCGTAATTTCGTCAAGATGTGAACACCAGCTTGTAAAAGACAAAAATCACCGTCCATGTATGCATGGAACCATTTTGGCATATCTCAAATTTCATTTTTACTTAAAGCAGTTTTTATTTTCATGGCCTTTAATAGCCTGGTATCACCAACTGAGGAGAAACTAACGATTTTAATATTAAATTTAGAGGCTTTTCCATCTTTCCACATCTTGAAATTACGTCTTCATGTGTGAATCTATTGTCGGTCGCAAATAGTTATAAGCAAAACGGGGGCTAAGATGGATTGAGTGGTTGAGCTACAATAACATAAGCATATTGAGCTCTATTCGAAATAGGATTCGATTTCATTGAAATTGCATAGCACCCTTGTTTCTGTTACCGCTTGAAGCAAATTATTTATAAAATCGTTCGTGGTTAGAGGTGCTTCATCGCAGGAAAAGTTGCTGATAATATTTTGCACTTGTCTCGATACCTTGTCATCTTCTCAATAACTTTAGAATTCTAATGTTTTCTGCCCCAAATTCAACATAAGTGATTGACTTGAATCTAATGATTCGCTTTTTCGCCTTTGGCGTTCTATCTTACCGTATAGTGAATTTGTTTTGTCTCATAAGAGCGTTTGTTCGTCAAGAAAATTATCTCTGACAGGAAGGTTAACAGCTTGTTTGCCTGTTCCAATGTTTATTCCAACTGCCAAATCAGCTTCTGTATGTTTTTGACGGGCCCATTCTAGTAGTATTTGCATTTTGATTAAGTCCTCTCCTCAATTATTTTTTCTGTATATCATAATTTTCTGAGGTTTTTACTATGGATATACCATCACGACTTAAGTAAATTCAGATATACAGAGATTACAAAAATGCAATAATATACTGGATGTTCCTTTTAAAATATCAAAACTGCTACTACTTTTTAGTAGAAGTACACACACTGCACCGTTGAAAATATTTTAGATCGATAAAGCATATCGAATCAGGTTTTTGATGAAATTTTGAAACCAATCCCTAGATCGATTCGCCAGAACATGTTAT
The DNA here is from genome assembly GCA_016904865.1 of Pissodes strobi. Classification (NCBI taxonomy): domain Eukaryota; kingdom Metazoa; phylum Arthropoda; class Insecta; order Coleoptera; family Curculionidae; genus Pissodes; species Pissodes strobi. Next base: position 97,701 of record MU182017.1, on the reverse strand, counting down.
GTACCGTCCACTCTGAAGCACTTTTATGTTTGTTAAGCGTTGTTTCAGTGGATCAAGTCTATCAAGTGTAAAATCTTGGTAGAAATTTCAATGTATGTGCTTACAAAAGTCCACAGAAAATTCCTCGAAAATGCTAAAAACAACACAAAAATGCCAAACAGATCCAAAAAAATACCAAAAATACCAAAAATCCACACAGATAATTCTAAAAAAAAAAATCAACAAAACTGCCAATAATACCAAAAAATGCCAATAATTCCAAAAAATTTACTTTGTGTGTATAAAAAATTCCAGCAGCGATTTGCCCCTCGTACCTATGTAATACTTTTTTATTTTAATAAAACTAAGTTGATGTCATATATTTATTTAAAATTTTTGTTCAAACATCAATTTCATGTTCAGATTTATTTTTTCTCTAAAACACCATAACAAGTTATGAGTAAAATACGGGGGCAAAAGAAAACTGAGTTAGTTTTCGCTGCAGTCCTTCGACAGTAATAATCTATTTTCTGCCATAGTACATAATCTACAAGTATTACATACCATTCGTACCAGTATACTTACTACCTCTAAAAAGTTTGTGATTTATTAATATTATAAATATGGATACATATTATTATTAATATCAAACTACCACTTTCTGATAGCAAAAACGTATTTTTTTCCAAATAAATAAATCCATATAAAATTGAAAAGGTATTAATGTATATGGAGGTTCGGACAAGATGCACGGAGATGTATGGAAATCCAAATTATCTCCGTATGATATCCCTGGAGATGCCAGGGGATCTCGGGATATCCAAGGATATCCATGGAGATCTATGGAGCTACAAGATCTGCACAAATGAAGATTTTCTGTCCTAAAAAATCTCAATTGACTACTCCTCGTCATTTAGGTACTTTGTTTGACCTGAACATACCAAACTATTTTTACATGTGCCACTCGTGCACCTGTCTCAATTTTCAAATTTTATTCAATAAAAAATTTCAAAAATTATTTTGCACTAATGTTAATTAAGGAACAAAGAATTTTTATAGTCTGGTGTTTTGGAGATGGACAAGTTCCATACCAATATATTGTGGAACAATTTAAGGAAAGGTTTCTTGGAGTCCATGCAACACTAAAATGGATGTTAGTAGTAATTTGGTAAAGAAGTTTCAGAGACCTCGTTCCGAGTTGGACGTCAAAAAGAATATGATGAAAATGACGCTGCAATACTTTTATAATAGTTCCTCAATCCGTTGACGAAAATCTACTGTTATCGCCCAAAGTTCGTGCTAAATATTTGGAAGTTCTAAAAAAGCCAAATCCAGAACATATTACAAGCAAACAAGATATACTCTTTATAAAGAGTAATCAAACCCTGCAAGGCGACGACAAAGCAAAAAGGATAATTTTTTGTCTATGGGTGGCTGAGGACATTTTCAGTGGAAATAGAGGGTCTCCTAAATTTATTATGTTTTCGGGCCAATGTACTTTTTCTATGTGTGTAGAGCATCTCAACATATGAGGTATAAATTTAGGATAATTTCAAGAAGTCAATATTTTAAAAATGTTAATGGTGCCCTGTATCTTTTCATGGTATAATACGCTCATATTTTGTTTATCATACATGTAATAGAAACGGTTATTTGGAGATGTTAAATAATTATTTTTAGCGAAAATCTTGAAGGCGTAACTACCTTTGGATTATCGCAATAAAATGTATTTTTCAGCAGGTTGGGTGTCAAACCCATTATGCTCAGGACGTAGTGGATTGGACTACCGCAAATTTGGAGCAAAGTGGATTGGGAGGAGCGGCCCAGTTTTGTAGCCTCCAAAAAGCTCCGACTTGATATTGGCTGATATGTACCTTTAGGGGCGCTTAAAACAGTTAACATATACCACTCCAATGCCTAGCAATATTGAAATTCTATGAAATGATTAAGGAGGAAATTCGAAATTTGAAATAGCTACAAGCATTTCAAGAAATAATTAGAAAGATGTGGAGTTTTTGAATTGTAATATTTGTATTTTTATATTTCATCTTAATAAAACTAGTTCTTAATGCCGAAATGTAATTTTTTAAATTCGAATGATTGGATGCTGATTCAATTTTAAAAAACTTTTTTATTTTGCATTTTTATCAAATATTAAAAGCAAAACATCTGTCAAATTTTTGTGCTCCCTGTACATAAGAAAAGAAATTTCAACGTGAAGCTTTTATTTTAAGAAACTAAAGCGTTTGGCAAAAACCATTTTTTCGAAATGTGAATTTTTGGTCCATTTGCCCTATTGCAAGCAGTGCCCTGCACGGGGCTCATATACGTAAACTGCGGACGCATAAGGTTCTGCGTCTTCAAATATTTAAACACTTCATGCCTAGCCCTCCGCTCGCTTTGGGGACGCAAGCAACAAAAACTAACCCAACGCATGGAAAACAACTACATTTATATTACGATCGCCCTATGGCGAGGTCCTAGCGGGTCTGCAGTTTACGCATATGCACACAGGGCGGCCAGGCCCGGCCCGAATGACGATTTGGGCGGAGCCAAACTATTGTATTTAAAAACCGAGCCGGACCGGCTCGGGTCGGCCTATGTCTTCAAAGAATATTTTTTAATTAAAAGTATGGCCACAGCTTAACCGTATGCCCAGGGTTGCCAATTATTCAATTATATGCTGTATTATACTATATAATTCGGTGTAAAACACTATAATCTATACTTGTATAAACTAATATAGGACGCAAAAATACTATACTTTTAATTTATTATCGATATCAATATATTTAATCGAGTAAAATTTTAAACGCTATCTATTCCGATCCGAAAAGAAACGGTAACCATACAACGCGTAGAATAAAATATGACACATTTTAACGCTTGCGACAATAATTCCCTATTCGTCATCTAGCAACACTGATCTACGGTGAGTGTCTTTTTAGCTATACAACGGCTTAAAGATGTTATTTATAAAATAAAATCGGATCGTTCCGGGCCGAGCCTAAAATTTATAAACTCGGGCCGAGCATACTTGAACCAGGCTACTGATTCTCGTATCCGAGGCGGGCCGGGCCTGAAAAATTCGACCCGTGCAGAGCACTATTGTAAAGTCCGTGGACATAATGTATAATACTTCTTGTTAAGTATGATTATTATTAAAAAGGAGCCCTTAAAAGCTTGGCATAATCTCGTACAGTTCCAAACAAAAGTGACTGATTCACGAGGCCACGCCTCCATGCGCAATCCTCCAGTGTTGCCTTATCGTAGAATTTTCCTGTGCTATGTCCGACGATGCAACTTCCGGTATCCGATATTCCAATTAATGTAAAATCAATTCCAATATTTTTGTCTGGGTTTGTTTTTGGTCCGTATATGCGAAATCGTTATAATTTATAATCCCATAGACTTGGCCGTTCAGCAAGGTTTAAATAAATTAACGTTTTTGAAACTAGAGATAAAACGCTTATTAGAGATCGATCACTCTCAATACACTTAAATTTAAAAATTTAAAACCACAAGACCAAAAGTCCCGCAACATTCACTTTCAAACATGTACAGGGTGGCTCGTTTAGTTTCACAGCTATAAACAGTTGAAAATCGGTACTTTGGCTACTTTTCACCTTGGTAGCAGGAATACCATAAAAGATGGAGTAAAATGAATTCCACATTCCTATCTTAACTTTCCAAGAGCTATCTGATGGTGCTAACTGATGGTATCTACAGAGGTACCAGATTTGGTCCCCATGGTACCACCTGCCAATTAGTACCGTCAAATAGCTCTTGAAAAGTTAAGATAGGAATGTGAAATTAATTTTACTCCATCTCTAATGGTCTTCTTGCTACCAAGGTGAAAAGTAGTCAAAGTACCGATTTTCAACTGCTTATATCTGTGAAACTACTAACACTAGAGGTATAACATCATACATCAAATATGCTTAGAATTTTAAGTAGAATCCAAAAATGTAATAAAATACAGGGTGTTTTATTAAAAAAGTGTAACTTTCTTTGACCATCCTGTATATAAAAAAGTGACGATTAAAACAATACAAAAAAAATAAAGATCATTTTACTAGGAACAACTTTTGTATTTAAATTTTTTTTCCAACCCACGTAGTTTTCGTGGGGCCTATACCTTATAGGCCCCTCTTAAACGGGCCACCCTGTACGTTAAAACTAATGATTTTTAAGATATTTATAAATATTTGTCTTTTGGGGTCAACAGTAAGTAAGTATTAACAATAAAACGCTTGTTCTTCGCAATAAATTGAAATTTTTCTTTAAAATATTCATGTTGCTAATACGGCAATGCAAAAATCAATCTTAAGTAAACATTTGCATATTTCGTAAATATACGATGAACCTCACATAAGTACGCCAACAAAAAATAGCAAGTTAAAAAGCAATATATATAGCAAATAATTCTGAGAGAAAATGTTAAATGAAGCTAGGCTTGCCTTGGGGCTCAATCTTTCTTCTAAATAATACGATTTTGCGAGGCTATAACAATCGTGTAAGCTAACGCTTTGAAATAAGGAATTTTCTTGAAAATTAAATATTCCCTACTAATTCTACTATGCATTATTTACTTTCAAAAACATTCCTCTGAATTCGGGATGTACAAGAACACGCTGGTCGGTTTTTGATGCCTTTTTCTGTGTAATTAATCCTCGGTATTATTATAGCACCTAACTGATGGCGGTTAAAGTAGTAGTTTCGGGTTTATTTTTTCAATTATGTCTAGCTTCTTTAGAACCAATACTTTCATCATTTGGACATGATCTAAGCCACCAACTCAACTTAGAGCTGAAATTAAACAAAATTGTTAAAAATATATATTTATTTAAAGAAACAACATTATATTAAATGAGTTTCAATTAAGACTTTCTTAAACAAAAGTCTTGGCTAGCTAGTAATATGTAAACTAGGTTATTCTCTATTTAGTGTGTTGTGGCATAGCCACACTATTGATACTGTTCAGTACCGTCCCGTAGCAAACTTGTGGGGTAATTAGATTCAAATTCAAAACCAGAGAATATTTGCCAATATTCATTTCTATTCAGTCTTTCAACTTAAAATGGACACGACCAAAATCGTTTACCGTGAATCGGCCTTTCGTTAAAAATACAATAATTGAGTTGATCATTGCTTATTTACTATATTCGTTCCGACCTATTTTAATTGTCACGTTGTCTCTTATATTATTACATATCGAACGGCATGCCCTACGTTATTAACCCCATCTCCGGCCCTGTCTTTATCTAAAGGCCCCATTAAACCGGTCTAAGCTTGCAAACTGGAAACACGGATTTTTCATCTAAATTTCACACGTATATCGAAAATATTCTCGGCTTTAATCTATATTCTCCACTTCACAAAGCATATAATTTTCCAGTAAATAAAAGCGATAGGATAAAAGTTCCTGGAAATAAAAGATAATACAGATTTGCATAGAGATTTGCACAGACGGCAGTACAAATCGACAAAATGAGATTTTATTTATTTTTTTACTGATTTATAAGATCAGTAAATTTCAAAAATCCTCCTGACAAAAAATACATTTTACTACAAATTTTATTTGTATTTTATTTTGTTATTACAATAAAAATTTAAAGATAAAAGAACTTAAAATATAAAGTTAAAATAAGCTGAGCAATAAAAATCCCAAGATTCAATATGCATGAGCACGTTAGGTTAACACTCCAAGACTATAATTACATATTAAGTGTACCTACAAAAGAAAATCCTTAGTTGTTTTATTTAATAGTATTTAATGCACTGAGTTGAAAAGTTTCTGGTGAAATTGAAATAACCTGAAGATATTTTCTTTACCGAAAAAAAGTACGTAAAAATTCTGTGAAAGATGCACAAATTCAACAATACCATGTTAATATAGAGGACAATTTTTAAGCACATTTTTTACAGGAAAGAGAAAAATAAAACTCCAAATGCAATCAGAAATTAAAAACAAAGACAGGGTGTCCTTAATACTAACGACAGAAGTGAAAATTTCAACATGGCGAGATTAATATTTAAAAACTAAATCAAATTAAGAAAACAGTTTCTTCGAGCCATGGGGCATCGATCCCAGTTTTAATATTTTAAAACCACATTTGCCCGACATTTTCGAAACAGAATAGCATTAAGAGAGTTTTTCTGCTAGAAATTCCCTGTTTTCCGATTCTCGCCAATTTGCATTGGCCAGCTTTATTCATTGCCCAGTGCTGAAGGGTCAAAAGAGATTTTAACTTCAAAAATATTTGGATAAAAATAGATAAAAATATTTATTGTGAACCAGAACATCATGTAAATTATCAATACAGCAACGATTTCAAAAATATGTATTATGTTTAATTAAACATGGCCAGAACTTGGAAAATTCATTGAATCAAGTCACAGTTCATACTGTTCGGGAATAGTAATATATTGCGTAACAAGTGTTGAAAATAGCGCTTTTTCACATGCGTGTGACATATTGTCGCCACGTAAATAAATGTCATAAGTTACGCGGGTGTGAAAAGTGCTTTTCACACGCGTTGCACACTTTGCGTTTTCTACCACTGCGTAAAACTATATGTTTCACTAGTTCTGATTAATTACCTGCTTATTTTTGCTTTAAATATGAGGATTTTTCAGGTTTCTTTTCAATACTAGAATTTTAAACAATACCTATGATCTGTTGTCAATAATTAAAAGCAATTACTGGTCGGATATCTTTAATTAGCTAAACAGTGGAAGCCACCTCCAAAATTTGAAATGTCCTAAAGGGCACTTTATTAACTTTATATATAAAAATAATACCTATACAGCAGGGTCCTGCAAGAATGCCTCGGGTTTCTGTAGCATAACAGCGTATTTTAGAAAAACATTTTACCAACAAAATTAGGCACGGTACGACTACATTTTATTTTTTTTAGATATAACACCCTGTATGTATATTAGTGATTTTTCGAAGTCTGAGAAAAAAACGAACATTTAACATACCCTGCAACTGATTTCGAAATATTGACGTTGAAAATTGACATTTTACATACACACTATGACAAGTTGCAGAATCTAAACGGCTTAGAGAGACACACTTTGCCCTTTCCTATCTTAGGTTTTCATAATCTATCATCTGGCATCAATTTCTGGTTTAACCGGAAGTATATATTTTCAGGTTTTCGGTTTTTTCGGTTAAACCAAATTAGATAGATTATGGGAAGCTAAGGTAATAAAGTAGAAACCGTTTCGCTCTGAATTAAGCCGTTTAGATTCGGCATTCTGTCATAGCGTATAAAATAAAAGTTTTAACCAAGTATTAGTAACTATTTTTAATAATAATTTTCCTCAAAAAAGGCTAAGACAAAAGAAAAAAAGGCTTGGGTAACACAGGGACTTAAAATTTCCTCAAAAAACCTATTGAGAAAGTTTGATCGTTCTGAATTTTTGTCAAATCTTTTTCATTTATATAAAAGAATTTATAGGAAAGTTTTGCGAGCCGGGAAAAAAATTTCTACGAGTGACCGCAAAGAGGCTACTTTGCGCACACTTTTGCATATGCAAAGTAGCACTTTCCCGCACTGTGCGGGAATTTTTTTCCGCACACTATGCGGATTTTTTTTTCCCGCACCACTTATAAAATCACACTTGATAAAGTTCGGATTTTAGCTTAGAGTAACTGTGCAGAAAATACACCAGCTTACGCCCGATAATATCAAATAACCGTTTTTTCTTAGTCTACAAAAAGGTAAATGCTTTTCACAATGTGTTGGAGTAAATAGTTTTGGGAAGATCCAGAGCTCTACACAGGGCACAGTTTTAGAAGGTCATCAGCAATGTTACTGGCCAATTCCGGAAAAGGAATCACTGACATAAAACACTTGGGGGGTTGGAAATCTACTGCGGTAGCTGAAGGATATATCGATGAGTCCACAACTTAGAAAATATGACTAAGCAACAAAATTTTAAGCTCCAGTCCTAAAAAATGTGAAGCAGGTCAAAGTACTTCAAAGGATGAATCTATGTCTTTCTTTTGCAATGCGACAGTACTGACAAACCAGGAGATAACTACTAGTACGACATTTTTACCTTCAGTGCCCAACTGCACATTTAATATTAATGTTGTTAATAATAATAAATAGGTAGTTATAAGTTGTTATTTTTGATGGCAATAAAAATTTAAAAAGAATGTATAGTTATTTCACTCGTAGAAAAAATATTGTTCCCAACACATGCGCAAAGTAGTTTTCCCTCACTTAAAGCTTATCCTATCTAACTGCTTTCGCGTGCGGGAAAACATAACTTTGCGCACTGATTAGGAAAACTACTATATTATGGAGGCGGAATTAATGATGCTTCAAATAAAGCAAAAGAGGGATGGAGCATAATTAATGAGTTGGGAAGAAAATCACGGAAATCTGACAAGCGGAGCAACCTGGATTCGAACGTTCTAAATGAATTTTATTGCTCTGTCGCTCAGAGTCTGGTGTCTTGTCTGTGCTCCCAGATTGATCCCTTGTCGTGTCTGAACGGTGCGGTGTGTCGGTAGTGGAAACATTTTATTTGCGTCATGCAGATAAGTATAGGAGAATTGAAGAGATATTTTCAAAGAGATTAAAAATAAAAATTCTGCTGGGATAGATGATGTCCCATTAAAAATATTTGAGAATCTACCAGAAAATGCTCCGAGTGCACTAATAAGAGCTAAGTATAAATAACTCTTTTGATTCGGACATTTTTCCTTCATGTCTGAAGAGTGGTTTGGTTCGACCACAGTTTAAGGGAGGCGATACAAGTAATCCTTCTTGTTATCGGCCGATATCTGTTCTTCCTACTTTGTCCAAACTTGCTCAAAAGCTCGTAAATAGTCGTATGTTATCTTTTATTGCAAGGCACAACTTAGATGTTGCCAATTTGGATTTCAAAATTGTAAAAGCACTAACGATGCAATATTCAGTTTTTTGGAAAAGCTGTACTTGGGTCTGAACGATGGCGATGTTGCTGCAGCTGTCTTTTGCGATTTTACAAAGACATTCGACTGCGTGAATCGCGAAGAACTGCTGGGGAAACTTCAGTGCTATGGATTTAGAGGAATTGCATGGATAGCATCTTACCTGTCAGAAAGAACGCAAGAGGTTAGAAATCTGTATCTTTCCAGATTTCTAACCTCACGATTGCTTAATATTCCGTATGGCGTGCCCCAGGGTTCTGTACTTGGACCCCTACTTTTACTTTTATACATAAATGATCTGACACATGTTGATGTTAGTGGCCACTTCACTTTGTTTGTAGATGATACCACAATTTTGTGGTTGGATCGATCTGCAAAGCATCTGGCTAATAAATTGTCAAGGGACATTCTGAAAATTAAGCAGTGGTGTGGCAAATTGTTTGAGTTTTAATGTTGACAAGACAAATATTTAGCAAACGTTTAAATGTAATATTGATGATTTGAAACTTGACAATAATACTCTAGAAAATAAAAGTGTTGCGAAGTTTTTGGGCATGCATATTGATACAAAACTTAAATTTTCTAACCATATAACTAATCTAAATAAAAGATTAGCATCGTCGTGTTATGCTATTAGGGTTGTCAGTAATGGTTTGGGACACCCAATGATAAGATCTGTTTATTTCTCTGGTTGAATTGAATTTGAGGTATGGTGTGGCATTTTGGGGTTTTAGTTCGAGGCAGCTGATGCAGTCGATTTTTGTGCTTCAGAAGTGTGCCCTAAAATATATGTGTAAATTGGGGCCGAGGGACCATTGTAGGCCATACTTTGTTCGCGAAGGGATCCTGACGTTGATTTCTCTTTTTATTTTGGAAACGGTGGCCTTAGTTCGCAAAAAACATAAGTACATTTTACAGGAGAGTGTATACAATACACGTAATGGCTGTGGCCTGCGGTTGCCGACACCGAGGAGTACCCTTACCAAGACCTCGTTAATCTATGAGAGCTTTAAAATTTATAATCATCTGCCTAGAGAATGTAAAAATGTTGTGGATGATAAATGTTTTAGGGGATCAGTAAAGTAGTTGTTGCAGTTTAGGGTATATTATACTTTGGACGAATATTAAAATGATGATTTTTAATCTATTTTAATTACATATTTGAATATAGAGTTGTATTGGTCCGGTGTTGGTATGCTTTGTATGTGTGGCATAGTTTTTATTTTAAAACGTAAGCATGTGTTGTCTTTCCCTTTTATTGTACCTATGTGTTTTAGTTGTAAGTTTTCTTTTTTATTATACATAGCTTTGTTATGAGGACTTTGTTCTTTAAAACAATAAATCATATTTATTATTATTATTATTATTATTATTATTATTATTATAAAATGTCAATTTTCAAAAGTCAATATTTCTAAACCAGTTGCATTTAGGTATAGGATATGGTATATGAGAGATTTTCGAAAAAATCATAAATCCACTAATATATTTAAAAAAATGTACTTTAGGTTAGTTTGGGTTAATTTTAAAATGACTCGAAAAAGTTTACATTGACTTACTCTACTGTAAGAAGAAAATGCAAATTTGCTGATGCTTGTATCACACTGGCGCATTCAGGGGCTAGGGGCTGTGTGCCCTCCAGGTAATCCTACTCGGCCCTAAAATATATGCGTTAACATTGCGTTAACCAAAGGTTTTTAGTCCATCATTGCTAAAAGAATACTTAAAAAAAATAGCAAAAGCAAGGCTTGGTTTCTACTTGTTTCTAGAAGCTAATTTCGCCGATTTGTTACAGCCTTAGGTGATGTAAATCTGTACTAGGTAGGTAGTCTTATTCGCCCAATTTTCCGGTTATGTTAAAAATACTTCGCTTCTCAAATAATAAACAATCCCACAAGACAAACCTAGTAGAGCAAGATCCAGAGGACTCGCAGGTATTTTCAGCGGTCCCCTTCCTCAAATTAAATACTTTCATTTGGTAGGTACGTCCTAATTTAGGGCCTTAGGAGTAAAATTGTCAAATTCGGAATGAGTTAAAGGAACTCTTAAGAATCCTCTTCAATGAAATCCCGTTCCAATACTCCATTCGATTTAAATATGAAAACAAATATTTCTTGTACAACAGTACAACCGCATTTTTATTTAATTCATTAACCTTGCAATTAAGGAACCGCCCACAGAAATAATTTAATAAATGATTTGGAGTATATACTGACGTAAAAAATTGCAAAACAAAGGTGGTTAAACCTTCTTTTCGCCCACCTTTTCTTTGTTGACTATCAAACTGACGGCTTAGTTATGTATTCGTACCTACATAAAATAGATGTATGGTTTTAGTGTATTTTTGAAAAAATGATATGACAACTCTTCCGCAATGGGATGTCCTTCTAGAACAACATTTAAGTTAAGACCACAACAAGGTTTTCGCAATTTTTTCTTTCTGCGATTATTGCAAAATGCAGATTCGCAGGTACGGTCATGAAGCTCTAAACATTATCGATAGGTGATGTAAAGGTGATAAAAATAACACTGGAAGGACTCAGGGCACCAATGCTTAATGAGATAAAGATGTCATTTGCACAAGAGACAAAATACTTAGATATCATCTTTGACCATAGACTACAGAAAGCTACGCACAAAAATCATTGAAGGATTTGCGGAAAAATCTGGAGGGAGCAACCAAAAATATCCACAGGGCTTTTTTATGCCAGAGTCATAATAGCATATGGGTCGGTGGTTTGATGGCCAAATACACAACAGGCTAAAGTGGTACGTCAACTCAGTGCCATCCAAGGGAAAACCTGCCTGAGTACTACTGATGCCATGAGGACCACTTCAACATCCGCCTTAGAGGTCCTGCTTAACCTACCACCACTTCACATATATATTAAGGGCCAAGCTACGTCAGTCGCGTGCAAACTGTTCAGAGGACGAGCACTCATAATAAGCACGGGAAATACTACAATGAGCTATATGAAGAGTTGAAGAGCGCCCTCCTCATGGCTGCCAACAACTGGCATAATTCGCAAATATAGTATTGATAAAACTTTCAGGACCTCCTATTAGTGTAGACGACATAGCTGCCTATACAGGCACTGTAATCTCAGCAAACATATGAGCACGATTGAACTGGCAGAATAACCGCTGTGTAGGGTCTATCAGGAAGAAGAAGAAACAGGGAAAAGAAAAGCCAAGAGCTTCCAGGTATACAAAGAATCTCAGAATTAACCTATGCCGTCTGATGGAGAAGATGGGGTTGGATAAAGAACTCTAAATGGCTTTCTGGAGTAGATACAATATATCTGAAAACGTCCCAATGTGGAGGCGAATAGCCCATAACACCTGAACTAATCTAATCTAACGTTCCTTCTCTGGTTTTCCCAATTCTTATCCTTATCCTAAGTGATTTACGTTCCCTTTGAGATGTTTCAACTTGAACTAAATACCAGTGTACTGAGGGATATGGTTTCGAGCTTACAGGCGCAAACCGCTAGAATTTAGATATTATATATACAGGGTGTTACAGAATGTTGTGAGGAAAATTTAAGGACAGATTCTACATCTAAAAATATGAAAAAAAGTTCATATAAACATGGGTCCGGAATGGCTCCGTTTCCATGATAAGGGGTGTTCAAATTTTTCCTTCTTTAATAGTTTATTTTACATTTATCGAAAACCCGTTGAGATATTGATATGAGTTTTGGTGCACGCAAATGTATCATTAAAGGTCACATTTACATGTACAAAATTGTTTTCTAAAGCACTTACATCAGTGGCGTTCGTGCCGGCAACTGTGTGCCACTGGTGTTTACAAAAATCAATATGTCGTCCTTAAAGCCACATTAATTTTACTCAAAAAAGGCCTCTTGGACTTTTTCCTTCTGATACACCGTTTTCAAAATAAAAATTATTTTATTAAGCAGTACAATAATAAGTCCGATAAGATTTTTTCCGCTAAACATAGAGACTTGCTGGCGCGAACGCCACTGATGTAAGTGCTTTAGATAACAATTTTGTACATGTAAATGTGACCTTTAATGATACATTTGCGTGCACCAAAACTCATATCAATATCTCAACGGGTTTTCGATAAATGTAAAATAAACTATTAAAGAAGGAAAAATTTAAACACCCCGTATCATCGGCGAACAAGCATTTCCGGACACATATTTATATGAACTTTTTTTCATATTTTTAGATATTTAATCTGTCCTTAAATTTTCCTCACAACATTCTGTAACACCCTGTATATTGTCTTTTTAAGCTTGTAAATACAGTGAGTTTGCAGATAATCCCACTTTACCGACCGATGTTCTTGTAATTCAAATTCGGCCTGTTACTTGGGGGTTTATATTCTCCATATCCAGCTTGTAGCAAAGTGAATTCATTTTCTGAATGGCATGTTCAATGGTTCTCTATTCATATTTGTATGCGTAACTTCCAAACTCTCATTAACATAGTTCATTTCTAATTCTATATCTAATGAGGCTTAGTAAGTTGTCGCAATATTTTGTTCTCTAATACTAGAACGATGTCATCAATAAATCTTAAGTGGTTGAGATTAAAACCATTCCAATCTTGTGAAATCGTACTCGAGAACCAGTCTGAATCATTCTAATTATAATTGGTGAGTTGTAATCGGTTCACCTAATTTAGCGTGAACTGATGCCTTGACATATGCATATCAATTTCATTTGCCCTTAAATATCATTCATAATCAATCAAAATGCATGCAAGTTTTCAGATTAACGAAAATTTAGGATTAAAAATTTTTCGTCAATGTATTACAGAACCCGCTCTTACAGAAAAGCGAATATATTTAGATACTTTGCTACTATACCAACCTAACATTCCTAATATACCTATCCAATTCTAAAAAAATTTCCGCAAACCTCTAACATGTACCGATGCGTGGTATATATACAAAATAAGCATTTTATATAGGTACATACACTTTATTAATGTGGTTATATGCTATTTTTGCAAGGCAGCTTCTCGGCCAGAAAAGCGTTACTAGAAAGAGTAATAGAACACCTATTTTATGAGATACTCTAACTATGACTTTATATTATAAGAGTGATTCATAGGCAACCTAAAACTTCCAGAATTTCATTGAAACTTATGTGTAGAGTAAGAATCATACGCATTATAGAAATCTTAATGTTAAGTTGCCCCAAATTTATATAAACACACTTGGCGCTATTTTTAGCCATTAGACTATTACTGCAATGCTTTGTTTTGCCTCACATTTAAGGGTATCGTTGAAACGTGAAGTTTAATGGCAACTGTAACTGTAATCATATTTGAAATTGCGATACTATTATAGTAATTTTTAAAATTCAACCTTCTTTCCAGAGGTTCATCGGCTTCAGATTCTACTTCAATCGACTCGAGTGACGAAGATGCAGACCAGCCTTTAGTTCGTCGAGTCTACAATGTCACTGGACCTCCCAATGATAGAGAAAGCGATGACGCATTGCCCAGCAGTAATGTTACCACTGACAACGAAGATGAAATTGATCACAAGTCTTCAGCTGATGAGAAAGAAAGAGAGGATGAAGAAGAATCCTCATCAGGATCAGCCGAGACTGATAGCAACGATACTGGAACAGTCGCTGACCAAAAACCGAAAAGGTTCTCAAGGGTATTTGTGGTAAACCACAAAGGATCGAACTCGTCTAGTAGCGAAAGTATTACCTCATCTAGTGGTGATACCGACACATCAGATAATGATACAGATACTGAGCTTGATTGCACCGTGGTTTTGACCAACATTAAACACATAGGTTCTGAAAATGATGGAAATAATATTACAAAGCTACCAGCAGATGTAGAAAATGATGAAAGTGATTCTCATAATGATGGTGCCAGTTTTTTGAGTATCAGGTATATTGGAGAGGACGATAATGACAGATACTACGATAAATCAGAGAACGTAACTAATAAAGCTGGAGCATCCACAAGCTCTGAAAATATACAAAGCTCTGAAGCAATAAAAGAGGTATGTACTCGGCAGAATAAGACAAGAACTAGAAGATTCGCTGCTAAATCTAAAAGGAAGCAAGAAACTGATGCCTCTAAAATCAAATGCTTGGAAAAAAATAGTATCGAAGAAAATGGTGGAGAAACTGGCTGTGATAAAGTATTAGTGAAAAATATGGAGTCTGTAAAAAAAGCACTTAGTGAAGAAAAACCGCATAAAGTTCCTAAAACTGATTGTTCTGAAGAGTTAGGTACCAAAGATTTTAAAACAATAAATTATGATAGCTTTAATAGTATAGCCTCATCATATGTTGGAGAAAATGAGAGCGTAAAACCAACGGCGGAAGAGATAACCACATTTATCCATGCCGAAGTAAAACATACGTCAGAGCTTCTTAATTCCGCAGCACTTAAAAATTTCGTTGAACTCGATACTAGCTCATCAAACGCTGAACAAAAAATCTGTGATAAAAAGACATGTAGTAAGTATGACGACATAGAGGAGAACACAATGTTAGCAATGGAAGAAACCGGAGGCAATACAGACCTTTTAATGAGTAAAATGGAATTTACTTCTACTGGAATTCCCAATATATTATTAGATACTCCAATGAATCTCCTTGATAATCTGAACAGTGAGTCGCAAGATAGCAAACCACATGAAAGAGACAATAGCTTTTCAGAAATAAATAATCAGGCGGTGTACGCACTGAAGGTTGACAAACGAGCGACTGAAAATGCATCATTAACGGAAGACGTTGATACAGTGAATGATCTAAATAAAAGCCTGAGTCTTGCGAGTATTATACACAGTGACAAAGATATACAAGAAAAAAGAGGCCATGACGGTTCGATCAAAAGCGTAGAATCAGTTAACACATCTAAAATTGTTAGAGGCCCGTTGTCATGTGAAATTGAAAAACATATTGAATTGGCTGTAAACACAGATCCGTCCGATGACAATGAGTCATCAAACGCGAACGAGAAAGTTATCTTTGAATCAAATTCGGCCTGCAGTGTAGATATCTCTAAAAACTCCAAAAAAATCGATATAAGGGATGTCAAGAGCGCTTACGATACGTATTTAGACGACTTTTCTAATAAATACAAATCGGATTACGTGTATTCATCGAGTCCGGGCCTGTCTGACGTAAGTGCGGAGTCTCTCAGCTCCAGCGACGTGGAAAAAGAGAGCTCGCGGTCCCGCAAAGAATGGAGCGCAACCATAGGCGCAACAAAGACCGACTATAAAAACATGAAAGGTGAGAAGAAGAGGGAAAACCAATCCATAGACAGCGACGAAGATAATATTAGCCGCGAGTTAACGAATAAAAAAGAGACAGATAGTACACCTAACGCGTGCTGTGATCATACAGGTGTTTCACAGTCAGTAATCGGCGAACAAGCACAGGTAAACAATCGGTATGGTGCGGGCGCGAAATATACGAGTTTAGTGATGATAACAAATGATGCAAATTATCAACAGGTGAACATAGTGACGTCAGACACGACTAAAGTGGTGCCGGGTGAAGAACAAGTGGTAGTGGTAAGCCATACGAATAGGCAGAATGAGGCCTCTATGGATAAAGGAAAAGATCACGGTGAGTAGGCCTGTAATTCTTTTATGGCCTTGGATTTGTAGTATACAATATGCATGGATGGTTGAGAAAGTGTGATGATTTGAATTTAAATTGCAGATGATACGTATGTTTCTTGATAATTTTGAAGCTTTTAAAAGTTTGTCGAAGATAATAACACTTTATCGAACTTTGAATTTATTTTAAGGATCGATTAAGTATTATTATCGCAAACAGAGATGCGTTTGGCGTTTATAATACGGGGCTAAATTTTTTTATCAATAGCAGCGGTAAAATTACATTTATTAAATTACTCAGATAGAAATAAACGTAGATAGCTAAAAATAAAATAAGAGGTGAATCCACTCATTTGCCGTAAGGCAGGTAAATAACATAAAATGAGAATAAGATATAAAAGAAAGCAGTTACACTGCATTTATAAACTCGAAAAGTTGGCAATGTTAAGGTTCAGTTGGCAGTTAAAATTTTAGTTCAAGATGAACTAATCAAATAACCCAGTTCAATTTATAAACTCAGTTGGTGAAAAGTTCGCTAATTTTCAGGATGTTGTCAAAGTTGAGATACTTCTTAAAAACCAATAGAAATTTTAATTTTTCTTGGAGGCTTTTGCAATGAACCAATTAGGAACGACCAATTTTAACAATAAGGGGTAAATTTACACACTGCTTCAAGCATTAAAATTATAGGCACTGTCATTTCGCAAAAAAGTTAATCAAATGAAAAATAAAATAAAAAAATATTAAAAATATTGAGGTCCATTTATAAACTCGCAAGGTTGAGGTTGGAAAGTTCGTAGTTGGTGAATTTAAGAGTTCGGAGTCACATTTCAGATTTCAGCTTTTATATAGAACAACAAAAAATTGGGAAAGTTCATCATTTGATTGGTTAAAAAATGCCGATGTGCGCCGTCGAATGTTAAATAAGCCATGGTACCTATTCGACATAAGACAGTGATCACGTGCTATTCCACCGATTTTTCATTGGTTGGTAGAACGAACTTTCTGAAGTACGAACAATTTACACTTTTTCTGTCAATTTACACTTTTTCTGTTAATTTACGCTCTTTCTACCGAAGTCTACCAGTCGCGTCTAGGCACACCAATTTTGAGGATTCACGCATGCGTACGTGCTAATTCATATATGGGCTAGTCGTTCGCTTCGCTCGCTCCGAGGGCGCAACCCAACAAGACTAATCCAAACTTTGCTAGCCCATGGCATGCCCAAAATCAAGAATAAAACAACTTTGAAAAATATATGATTTAGCACGTACGCATGCGTGGCCTCAAATTTGGTGTGTCTAGACGCGAATGGTAGAATTCGGTAGAAAATTGTAAATTGACAGAAAAAGTGTAAATTGACAGAAATAGTGTAAATTGACAGAAAAAGTGTAAATTGACAGAAAAAGAGTAAATTGAGAGAAAAAAGTGTCAATTGACAGAAAAAGTGTAAATTGACAGAAAAAGTGTAAATTTTCCTGAAAATATTTTTCAATAATGGCATGGCAGCTCTATACGCTTTCGTAGTATTGTTAATAAAACCATGTTGTAATCGAGGTTGTAATATCCATATTATATTAAAATATAGGCGTTTGCTGGATTCGAATATTACCCTCTCTTAGTTCTATGTTATTCAGTTTAATGAATTGCAAAAAATGGCAATAAACATGGCATACGACAAGGCCTATATAAAATATGCCTATTTTTAGAGATTAAAATATTAAAAACTGTTTCCAATATATGTAATGCTTTAATTAATTTCAGGTGGTTTTTCAAAATATTATTAATAAGTAATCTTGGAATTTAATTTGGACTTTCGTAAAATATTTGATTATTTAACAAATGAGATATATTCTTTTACCAGTTATATCACATAAATCACATAAATTCTGCGTAATGCCGAAAATTCGTTATGTAATGTAATGTATGCTTCAATCTGAGTATACCAGGATGTAAACCTGCCCAACTGTAGTACCATAATTACCTAGCATCGTTGATTGAAGGCTCTTCAATCAACGCTACTATGTAACCTGGAGGGACTGTTTTCTGAGGTTTGAGGTGGCAAAATAATCCGTTGAAAATAGTAAAATTGCTTGCCTCTTGCAATCCAGTTGAAAAGAACCAAAATTGAAAAAATGCCCCGATTCACAGCACAGAGAAGAAGTATTTCCTCGAGTATTTCAAACCCTTAATTCCATGAATTCATCGAACCTCGGATAAAAAAGAACACATATCAAATAATATTATAGAGAAATTGTGTTCCTAAATGATTTTAGTCTGTATGTACCCCCGATAAAAACAAACTTGAGCAGCCCAAAATTATATTGCGATTTGTAAAGCTGAATGTAAAGCTCATCAACCCTTTTTCCATTAAAGCAATAAGATTTATTGAATATTTCGTTATTAACTATCCGAGTAACTATCCTTGAACTGCCATACACACTGGTGCCAATATAAAGGGTCAAAATATTGGTCTTCAAAAGCTGTCGATTTTCGCCTATTCAGGGTATCTATGATTTCCGAGACGATTTCTTTTCCACATCTACCTTACATTATTAAAAAAACAAACAAAATTAATGACGCTTAAACCAAAGGATATGTCTCGGGATATGTATATGATGCCTAAATAGAATGGAAATTTCCGAGGAAATTTTGAATAAATTAAACTACCATTCTGCAGCAGAAACGAGGCCGACAGCCTTGCAAAAAAAATAAAAAGTATAATTTTTTGATAATGACTTTGTTTATAACATAAACGATTTTTTTTCGGTTCATAACTAAGCTTCTAAAGAGTTAGAGTCCCAACTTCGGTCTCAACCTCGGTCCCAACTTATTCATTATTGAAACAACCAGGCATTTAGAATCATTTCCTGATCACTTTCGGGATTGAATGATCACTAGTTGCAGGCAACAGTAGCCGCAACCAGATATCTCAAAAGCTCGAAATTACAGCAGAATTCTCACAAGAATATAGAGCGCGACCCAGAAAAAAGACGAATTTATATGAGGCTGAAGATTAGCCTCTACGGGAGCGAAAGCAAAAATGTATTAGTATCGGCCTTACTCTTTGGAGCAAATATTTAATTTATTGAAAGATCCCTCTAACTACTTTACATTTTTATATTTACTTGCTATCATCAGTAAAAAAGACCCGAGGAAAGACCCTTTGAATGTTCTGTGACTTAGGCTCCTACTTTACTGATAGTGAAAGCAAAGATGCAAGTGGTTTAGAGACAAAATTCTATCGTTAAACGTCATAATGAAAACAAATTCCAAAAGGCTCGAAGGGCCTCACAAAAACGTTAGTTCGTTATTTCAATGTAGAATGCACCTTTCCCAACGCATTGTAATAATTTTACCAGTACTGTTAACCTTGCCTGCGTCAGTAGTTTCTGGGGAAAGGAATTCTTAATAATAGAAAGTATTGTCCAAGAAAGATTAAATGGTCTAGCCATAATATAATTTGAGCAAGAGACCGCATGTAATTTAAACTATGATCACGTATCACCTGATTTGTACTTTTGCTGAAAAGAGAAGCTAGAAAATATTTTTAGATATTTGGTTTCAGTATTTGTAATATTTTGTGCCTTTCAAGGTGCCTTTATATTTTGCAGCTTCAATAAAATATAGGCTTTGAATGACCATTTTTTTTCCATCTAAATATTGTATCTATGCATGGCATGTGAGTAAGAGGCGCTTCTTCAATTTACTCAGGGCCGCAGCCTGAGATATACTTATTAAAGATAGAGTTAAATACTTATCTTTTTTTAAATATACCCAACTATCTGGAGGTCAAGCTCGGCTACGTCCTAATGAAAACAAATACAGAAAAAGGCTCGAAAGGCCCCACAAAAACGTTAGGTGGTTATTTCAATTTAGGATGCACCCGAGAATGCACCTTTCCTAACGTTGTAATGATTTTAAGTCAGTAGTTTTTGGGGAAAGGAATTCTCTCAAGAATTCTTAATAATAGAAAGTATGGTCCAAGAAAGATTAAATGGTCTAGTCATAATATAAATTGAGCAAGTGACCGCATGTAATTTAAACTATGATCACGGATCACCTAAAACTTTTGCTGAAAAAAGAAGCGAGAGAAAGAATATTTTTAGATGTTTGGTTTCAGTATTTGTAATATCTAGTACTTTTGTATTTTTCGACTTCTATAAAATATGGGATTTAAATGACCATTTTTTTTTAGTCTAACAATTATATCTATGACATTTACGTAAAATGCACTTTTTCAATTTGCCCTGGGCGGCTGATAGTCTAGCTCGAAATATACTTATTAAAGATAGAGTTAAATAATTCACTTTTTTTAATATACCAAACTAACTCGGTTACTATTTGTTGATAGAGCTGAGACTAGAGCTCAAGTTCGGGCTCAAATGTTTAAACATCCTAATGAAAACAAATACAGAAAAGGCTCGAAGGGCCCCACAAAAACGTTAGTTAATTATTTCAATTTAGAATGTACCTTTCCTAATGTTGTAATAATTTAGGGATATTGTTAACCTTGGCTGTGCCAGTAGTTTCTGGGGAAAGGAATGTTTAATAATAGAAAACAGGGGCCAAGAAAGATTAAATAGTCTAGTCATAATATAAATTGAGCAAGTGACCGCATATAATTTAAACTATCATCACGGATCACCTGATTTGTACTTTTGCTGAAAAAAAGAAGTTAAAAATAGTGTTTAAATACCTATTTGAGTTTTGAAGATCGAAGGTACATTAAACATTAATTAACTCTTGAACGATGACGAACGTGAACTTGCTGAAACCAAAGATAGTTTAGGGTGGATTGTGTCGAACGAACATACATTGAATTAGAAATAAATGTTGTATTACCTAGTTATAAATGTTGTATACACGTGGTGTTTTATTGTTTGGTTTCGCTACCACCACACAGAAAGAAGCATGCTAACATCGGGACTGGTCGAGTTATTGGCAATCGGTTTTCCCCGAGGTTTTCCCCTTGCTCTTCCCGCCATGTCGTAGAGCTAGCATTATTGAAAACCATAATCAATTTTCACATAAATAAAGTAAAATAGTCGATTATTTCGAATAATCGATTAAAAAATAGAAACATCGCTTAGCTCGCCAGTTGGCCAGGTAAACTTGGTCCAATAACGTTTTGCAATTCGTATTATCGGATAGAATTTATTAAAAAAGATCCAAAGCGTTTATCATTCACAACTTATGCTTAGGTACTTACGAGGGTACTTACAAATCTACGCATTTAACTTGAGTTAACCAAATACAAAGTAAGATTAATTTAAAGGACTATTAAAGTGACTAATCGAAGTTCAAAGTATTGGCCCTAAGCCTCGATTTAAGCCTATGCTACCATCTAACATAATTTCGCGACTGAAATAAAAATGGATTATTATATAAAAATGTCGCTCTCACCTAGTAAGTAATAGGTATGTCCAGCTCGACACCCAGCCCAAATAGTACAAACTGCCAGTTATTCTTTGCCAAGATTATAACTGACATAAAAACAATTATCCCAACAATGCTATCCACGTTATTTATGTTCTTGGCCAAGTTATATAAAAAAAATACAAGTAAAATACTATGTCCTAGGTTTGCGATGGGTTTGCAATGATACACAAAGAATTTTTAAGTAATAATGTTGTCTATACTAAATTACTAAAGCAGAGCTTTATCCACAATACCAAAACGGAATTTTTGCACTCGACGCGCGTTTCGCTAACCATGTTAGCATCATTAGGATACTAAACTAGAGCATAGTTTTAATAATTTTTTTTTATCATCTCCTGATAATGTTAATACGGTTAGCGATACGCGCATCGAGTGCAAAAATTTCGTTTCGGTATTATGGATAAAACCGAGGATAAAACGCTGGTTTAGTGCATTTTGCCGCAGGTTCCAAACCCCATCATAGTAAACCAAATCAAATTTGTTAAGAAGTCAACACTAATTCCTAATAAAATTTGTATAAGTTATAAAGTTGAACCTGAAGTTAAGCCCCCAATTAATAATTACATATCACTAAAATCAAATCACGTTTCACGTACAAACCGAAACTAATCCAGCGTAGAATGTGGAGAGACACGGCACCACCTGCAAGAAGGAGTTGTTGAAAAACTGCCACTACTGCAGGCCAATGCAGACAGCATACATCCTAAGTTTGTCTTTTAACAAACCCTATGAAATACAAATAAATCCAAGACAGCCAACCAAAAGTGCAGTTAGCATCTTTATAGATAGCTCAAAAATCCAAGATAGGGTTGGTTGAGAAAACATGCGAACAGAACAGTCTGAAACTGAATTAGCTGGCTCATCCATAGCCGCAAAAGAAATTGTCCGCTACTGACCCTGAAAATGTATACACAATTTATTGCCTCGTGCTACCAGCAAAAACCGAATCACTGTTTTCTGAGTTATAGAGCATGTGTAGAGTATGTAGGCAACAAATTAGTGGATAACTGGAAAGGCAAACAGCCGGCTCAAGCTGGGATCTGGTCCTTCAAATCTGCCTTTCGCAATTATGAATCAATAAGTAAGAGGATCATCCCTGAGGACAGTGCAAGATGGAATGAAACAACTAGCTGTCAATTAACTAGGGTGTAATTAAGCTTTCTTGCTGCAGCAAAAAGGTACCTGGCTATGTCTAGGAAGAACCTTCTTCTTTCGATAGGGGTTTTAACGAGTTTTAACCTTTTAACCGTACTTGCTGAGGAAACATCTCTACATAACAAAACTATGCCAGACACCTCTATGTAGGGGAAGATGAAACAATCGAACAGCTGCTTTGCGACTGCGATGATGTTTCGGTCGGTACTAAGGGAACTCATTTTGGGCGAACATTGGCCAACCATGGCTTTTCTTTGCCTGAAATCCTCTTCAGCGAACATGGCTGTCTTTTTTTCAACACTAAAATGAGCGATAGCTTGAGGCCTAAATGTCTAATTTTTTTCAAATTGCAGATTCCTTATCCAATTAAGGAAAGAATATTTACAAAAAATAAAACTCAAATACATAAAATAAAAAACTCCCTTCAACGCAAAGAGGATGTAAAGAAACTCAGGCATATTTTGGGAGAACGTTGGCCAGCCAAGGCTCTTCTTTGAAAATAAAATCCATACATAAATAGAAAAACACCGTCCAACGCAAAAAGGATGTAAAAAAACTCAGATATATTTTGGGAGAACGTTGACCAACCCTGGCTTTTCTTTGAACAGCTTCTTCAGGGAACACGACCGTCTTCTTTTCAACACTAAAATGAGCGCTAAGTTGGACAGATTGCAAGTTCCAGACTCCTTAAGGCCATAAATGGCAATTAAGACGGATCGTGGGAAGCTTATTTACACAAAAATAAAAGCGAAATACATAAAATAGAAAAACCCCGTCCAGCGCAAAAAGGATGTCAAGAAACTCAGATATGTTTTGGGAGAACGTTGACTAACCATGGTTTTTTTTTTATTGAAAAGCCTCTTCAGGGAACATGGCTGCTTTCTTTTCAAGATTTAAATGAGCGATAGCTTGGACGGATTGAGGCCTAAATGAGTAAATGCTTAATTTTTTTCAAATTCCAGATTCCTTATGGCCCTAAATGGCAATGAAGAAGGATCGATGGAATAGTATTTACAAAAAAAATTATAGTCAAATACATAAAATAGAAAATCCCCGACCAAGGCAAAGAGGATGTAAAGAAACTCAGATATATTTTGGAAGAACGTTGGCCAACGATGGCTTCTCTTTGAAAGCCTCTTCAGGGAACAGGGCTGCCTTCTTTTCAACACCAAGATGGATGATATCTTGGACGGATTAAGGCCTAAATGTTTCATTTTGATCAAATTCCAGATTTCTTATGGCCATAAATTCCAATTAATATTTATAAAAAATAAAAGCCAAATACATAAAATATAAAAACCCCTTCCAACGCAAAGAGGATGTAAAACTAAAAATATTTTGGAAGAAAGTTGGCCAGCCATGGCTCTTCTTTGAACAGCCTATTCAGGGAACATGGCTGCCTACTTTTCAACACCAAGATTGGCGATAGCTTCAATGGATTGAGGCTCTCTCCAGGAATCTGGAATTTGAAAAAAATTGAGCATTAAGCTCAATTTTTTTTTAAATTCCAGATTCCTTATGGTCATAAATGGCAATGGAGAAAGATCGAGGGAATCAAATCTGATGGTGTTCCTAGATGATTTTGAACGAAAATGCATCAAATTAAGTTAATAGTCAAAAGGTGCAAACCATATGCAAAACAATTTAATGATTCTGAATGATCGCAGTGTAACATTACGACATCGATTGCTAGAATTGACAAAAAAAAACTCACGGAAATCCAAAACTGGAAAAATTCCAAATATTCAACATTGCGCTGATTGCCTGAAACTCGAGCGAAAAAAGTAGGTATACCTATTTGGAATAATGTAGAATAGCTGAAAAAGAACTGCGAATACTAAGGAATATCTGAGGAAATATCTAATACATACTTCAACATTTCGTAAAATATCTTCACGATTATTGGAGTAGATAGTTCAAAGCGAGGTTCAAAGTGTTTCCCATGTTGGAAATCGGTTAAAATTTGGAACTCGATCTCCCTCTCTAAGGCTAATCGGCTAATCTCATCGTATGATTTATTTTTAAATTTTTGACATTTAAAAAAATAGTAGGCATATTATCCGTAATAGTGTGTAGAAGTATGGCGGGTTTCTATACATAATTTAATTATCGTACTCCCTATGCCCTTATACTTATTTTCGAAATTGTATTACAATATATCATATTTCTCAGTAATTTAAATATTATGCTATTCTATTTTTAACCTTGTTTTCGTCCCGTGCTATTCAATCAGCACATCATACGCCCACTATAACAACACCCATCAGGGGTTGGATGTATACCCTACTTAAAGACTGAGATTTGTGATGTTGCTTTTTGTGTACTGAAGCACGCCCCTTCAAAATCGCTAGCAATTTGAGTTGACATATAGCTGATGATCTTTGATTTAGAGAGTTTTATGTTCATTTAGGACTCTATTTAGGATAAGTGTGTAGGGAATGAATTATGTCAATCCCTGAGGGAAAGCCTTCATTCAATCAAATCCTACAGACTCGTCACAATAAATAATACATCTACTCTTAATAAATTGATATAGGTTTCCATTTTCGTAATTGAATTGAATGAATTACAAAACGAGTTCACGTTTCTTAATTTCAAGATAACTGATTTCTATTAACCGTATGTTATCAACTTTATCAATAGGACTTGAAAGTAAATACATATATGAATATACTAAGGTTGTGAATGTTAAAAAACAGGTTTCAAATATTTTATTTCCCAGAATAAAACGTGTGTGCAAACCTATTTGATCATTTTGTTGTCCATAGAAATCTTAACAAATTAGGAACTGATTATAATCAGTATTCCTCGACAGTACCGTAACGTTATTGTCGGTAATGAACCAAACTTAAGCGGAAATATGCGCATTTAAAGTGCTGATAAATTGCTAATGACCCAACTATCAGACAAGGTTCAAACAAAATTTAAATACAAAATAGCAAACGGTACGTACGTGTTAAAAAGAAGGGAAAAATACTGAACATGCAAAGACGGGACAGACATAAATCTATTAATAGGGACATCAAAATGCTGAGCATGCAAAGACGGTACAAAAATAAATCTAATAATATGGACATATCTATAAAATATAAGTTGAAATCATAATATTTCAAGAAATTAGTATAAATCCAAGTATAAATAATAAGGCATGAAGAAATGTACACATATATAAACGTTTCAAGATTAATTATTAAATTAACGGATCATAGTCTCAGTGTTAATACTTAGTCCAATATAAATACCAAACCGATTCGATTAGTAAATATATTTCTCGCGAAACTATTTCTCTAATTTGTTCAGAAAATATCGAAGATATTATCTAAAATACAGTATTTAATAATGATTTATGCAATAACTATTGCAAAAAATATTCAAGATTTCTTTTTGTTTACTGGGTACGCACGAATGCACGTAATATTTAAACAGAATTTTTCTAGTAATTTTACTTTCATAGTAAATATTTTGACGTGGATTGTGAATAATATCAGTTTAAAATTTGTTTTTATTATAATTGATAAATAGAGTCAGCTGAACAGGTCAAGGTTACAGCAATGGAACATCGTTTAATTTATTTTAGATATAATTCCAACCATGTTATAATTTGAAAATGAAAAATTGAAATTTCCAGGATCAAAAAAAAATAATTCTGGTTGTGACTCGGGTTGTGACGAAACAATTTACGTCTTTTTTACGATAGTTAATTAAGTTTCTTAAATGTCTTTTGTACAATTGCCACACTATGCTCAGCTTTTTCCCTAGTCCAGACTGGTTTTAGGATTTGCTTATAGAGAAGTAGCTTATTATATGTACAGAGCTTGGAATTTCTTCCAAGCAGCAAGTACATTTTTTATATTTTATTTTAAATTCTCGTTTTTTTTTACATCTACTCTCCAGGGGAGTCTCACGCCTCTAGTCACACCCAGGTATATACTGAATGTTCAAAATGGGCTTCGAATGGCATTAATTCTGATCAGTATGTGATGTTTCCGCTTATTTGTAAAGTTGACATGAATGAACTTATTTTCGTTTAATTCAAAGCGCCCTCTGATTGATAGATGTATTGAATTTTTCTGGCAGCTTCTTCTTGAGCTTTTGCTATAGTTATTGCAGTGTCGTCTACAAATGTGACTATTGTCTAGTAAGTAAAGCACGGGTTCCTTGTAGTACTCCTACCTTGATTTCTTTTAATTCAGAATATGTAGCCTCCTGTTTATTTCTGAAATATCTTTCTGTCAAATATGATTTTTTCGATTGTGCTTTCAGCTTGTGGAACAGGCCTTCATACCACACTTTGGCTAAGGCTTGCACCACGTCCAGGAAGATCGCTGAGCATACTTTGTTTTATGCTAGAGATTTTTCGATAGTCCTATAGAATGGCTTCCTCTAAAGCCAAATTGCTCAGAGAGATTTAGGTTTGTTTCCTCTATTATCGGTTCAATCTTTTAAGAAGTAGTTTTTCACATAGTATCCATATTATAGGTAGTAAGCAAATTGGTCTTTAGATTAGTAATTTTACAATTGTGATATTTGTTGTTTTAAAATTTATCCGGTTATTAAACAAAAGATTTGGAGAAGTAGGTGTGATATTTTTTCTTGTTGGTTCCATCCAGTCATGTTGTTCTTCTCTGAAATATTATTTCTAAGCGCTCTATATATAAAAATAAATTAAATTCATGACGTTTATCTTAGCTAATGCTTGGTTCTTCTTTTATACTTACTGCTAAATAATTGCCTTTGTTATTATGTGAAATTGGTGGAAGATCTTCACATTTTCTTTATCTTTTCATTTATCTATAGCCATGATGGCTGCTGTTAAATTACCTTTTTTGGTTATTAGTTGGAAATGAACTAGCCATTTTATTAAGCCTTATGCTACTCCACAGCCATCTTTTTTGTTACGAACCTTAGTGTGGGCAGGTGCTGATGCCGCCAAATGCTTCCAGCGCTTTCTCCCGAGTAGCACAGGTTGCCGGGAATGCCGTTCCAATCGGAAGGGCTAACCATGGGAGAGCCATTACTGGTCGCTTCGGGGTTTATCTTTGCTAACGGCTAAAAGGCTGGCGCGGTATGTGGCTACTGTGGTCGAAATACCTCCAGGAAACAACTTTTAACTTATGTAAGTTATGCTAGCCGTTTGTTAACTACTAACGGTTTCAGTATTTTTGCCTGAGGTCTGTTTGGACTCAGAATCGAGCAGGTTAGCAGCAATGCCCCACTATTTTTTTTTAGTTTGTCTCTGGGACTGCTGGACTAGTTAGGTTACTGTATTCTTTTTTTAGCTTGGTGTGCGCTGTAGCATACTCCCTTGTGGATGGTGGAGCACCTGGACTACCTTATCTTTTCTCGCTATTTTGCCTTACCTTGAATTGTTAATTTTTCCTTGCGTCTCCCATTCTTCTTTCCACCTTCCGAGGGGTACTCCTCGGGTGTGTGGTCTGTGTTTTAGAGGTCGTGTTGGTAGCGTTTTGGATGTAATCTTGGTGGCGGGTACACGAGGTTTCCCAAGCCTCATTGAGAGTACGCAATGGCTTTCACCGCCATTTTCCATAACTTTTAGGTTGGTAATATGGGGATTTGTTAGTTATAGTTTTTTTTAGTTTATAGTTCTCTATAATCACATAATACGGTTGTGGCAGTTAGGTTACTTACTTACTTTCACATGTAAGTTTTTCTTTTTTTTTTTAATATCTGCTAATATATGCTTCTTGCCATGCACATGTCACATGTCTCTTACTTCTGGATCATTTTAATCCCCATCCCGTTTGATTATAATTGTCGTCGAACTTCCTCCTATCGTAGGAGAAGGTGGGGTTGTAACGGGCCAAATTTTAATTTTGTATTCATCAAGATTTAATATTTAATTCAAGGTTTTTTTATTGACAAAATGGTGTCTTAATTATTGATCCGGACGAAATT
>MU182017.1:24018-68298 GCA_016904865.1 Pissodes strobi | reverse complement strand
GTGACAACCTCTGCCGCATGGTAGGTGAATGAAATGGTGATAGGGAGTGAATTTCAGTTATCTTCTCCCTGAAATTTAGAATCGATAATGGTTATCTGTTGGCTTTTTGGGACTTGTTATATGTACTTAAGTTCTGACTGCATTTCTGATTGGTGAAGTTTGGAATATAGGTCTTTAATTCCCTTAGTAGCTTTCCAGAGTGGATATTCCATATTTGTGTCTTTAGTTAATTCACACACTATTGACTGGTTCTTGATTCGGTTAATATTCGCTTTCTAATCGCCAAGTTGCATTTTTTAATGCTCTTTTATCGACTGGGACTCATGTTTGTTGCCCTTTTCTTTTTAATATAATTTTAATTAAATATTGTTTAGGTAAAAAATTATTTTAATTTCATTTTAACAAAATATAAGTAGGTACTTGAAAAAATTACGTAGTTGATGAATATTTTGAACTAACATGAAAATTAAAAGGGCATTTATTTGCATTATTTTAATAAATGACCTGACATATAAAGACAGGTAAATGCAATATATATTTATTTAAATGTTCACTTTCCTATTTAGAAAAATAAGGTAAATATTAATTTCATTAAATTAATAAACTGTGGTTTATTGACTACTCAAAGTTCTCATTTATTTTAAATATTACGTAATTCAAGGGATTTTTCGACGCTTATTTGCCATTATCAATTTTCAGCAACAGCACCCTAGATAGACAAATAACGATATTGCTAACTCAAACTAACAAACTAACAAGTTTGTTAACAGGGAAAAGTATCTTTAAAACCTATCATACTAAGGCTGTAATCCGATTTATTCTAAAATAATAAGACGAAATAATTACAAGCTGAACTTCGTCCTGAGTTAAATATATACCTAATTGGCTCTCAATGCTTTTATTTTGTATCTCGTTTTTCACCTTATATAAAGTGCAACTACATTGCGACATAACTTGCTGTACTAAAAATAAATAAATGAACAAACGCTCAAAGGATTAATCTGTATTTAGAACTATTTGCATAAAACAAAATATCAATCTTAAGCTGGTCTTTGTTAGTTTTGTTCCATTACGTATTGTGTGGGAGCATTGGCGCATAAAGTTTTGAACTAGAAAATATAATTTATAAGTCATATCTTATATCTGAATATGTATACACACAGATAGTAAATAACGATAGTTTTGTTTAAAGTTTAGTTCTTGTGTGTGCGGTTAGATCAAGCTTTAACCGAGTATCGAGTATCAATGTAAATTTGGTATTTAAAACGCATTTTAAATCAGTGAATTAGCATAAGAGTTAAATGAGCTCACATCTCACCAAATGTCATGGCAAATTTGCTTTTATTTTGCTGGGAATCTTTTACAATATTGTTTTTAGATATCCATTGTGAAAGACTTTATGAGGGGCGTACCTTGATCCGTATATATAATTTCACAAACAGTACCATCAGTTCAGAGAAGTACTTAGAAAATTGTTAAAGCAAGTCATTAGTTAGGATGAAATGTAATAATTGCATTGCACAATACATAAGAGCTAATGTTATTATTATTTAATTAACATATAAGTATCGTGAGAGTGGGAGATGTATTGGAAATCAGAGGACTGCCAGATCTCCGGTTGTTAATGTTCTCACAAGCACACACCTTATAAGCAGAGAAACTCTTTGCGGCTGTTTGTTTGTCGAATTCTGTTTAGAATCGGGTTTAGAAGCAGACCATTTAAGAAATACATTTCTTTAATTATTGTTGCCGAATCGTAAAAAAAATTGTTATTAATAATATGTACTACGCATTTTTTTGCCTTAGTTTTTATGAAACTGAATATTTTTGTTTTAACCGTTCTAAACATTTTTGCAAACAACGAAAAGAAAAATAATAGGGACTCAACTCAACACAATAAAAACTTTAATATATATAGCCCGGTAAAATTTTTTGTGGAAAAAACAAGTTGCTATATCTGCGACATTTTTCGATATTTTTGAAAAATCCTTAGACTATATAATAAAGATAGACTTCGCGTTTCATTCATAATTATGCTGCCGCCCTGGTCCCAACAATGTCTATCCCCCTAACCCCCCAAATAAAACAAAACATGAACAAATGAATGAAACTATAGAAGTGGGGATGGCTTCTGCGGGCGACAAGCACCTCCCACTGTACCTCGCGGCCGGCTATTCACCAATGCGCGCGGCCACGTGCTTGGCGGCTAGGAATTCGCCCGCAGATCCGTTTTAATGATGGGGCCAGTGGAATAGCAAAACAACTACCTCTTTTTCAACTATATACTCCAAGAAAAAATCCTAAATTGCGGACATGTGGTCATATTATCTTATCACTTGCACATGATTCTAAGATTAATCTGTATAGTTCCACATATAAATATATCTAAACCAAAACACTTTACTTTACTGAACTATTCTTAGTAGGATTAGTATTTATTATAGCAGTATTGTTTAATCTCGTTTATTATTATCTAAGCTAAGATAATATGGCGATTTTGCCATAATGTTTTAAATCCCACGCTAAATTTATATCATTAATAAAACCAAGTTAAAGCTTATTTTATTGACTCAAATAACTGTTTAAATGTCGAAATGTCCGTTATATTCATATACTGCAAGTAACAGGGCGACTCACCGAACACTTTACACCTGAATTGAAAATGTGGAAAAATGCTCGGACCCGTCGATCATTGATTTTAGGGGGACAGTTTTTGAAGTGAAAACTTCTTTGGCGCCGTTAGCCGGCTGAGTAGAAAACCGATCTTGGGCTGATTGGGGAGTGATTTGAAACTCGATGAAACGGAAAAAGCGACACCAATAAAAAGATATGGATCTATAAGATGTAGTCTGCGAGAGAATGAGATAGAACACAGTATATGCATCCTGATTCCTGATACGCATATTCACGGATCCTAAACGGTATAGAAATAAGTAAAAATGCGGTGCTGTGAGTGGTGTTCTGAAGATCAGGGCTGTTACAATTTTTAATGAGCTTTTTCAGTTTAAAACACATACTTGGGCGATATGATTATAAAAAAAATGATGGTTTGCATTAAATCTTATGTTGAGAGAGTCTTTGCACTCGACGCGCGTTTCGCTAACCATGTTAGCATCATCAGGAGATGATTAAATTAAAACTAAGTTTTAATCATCTCCTGATGATGCTAACATGGTTAGCGAAACGCGCGTCGAGTGCAAATATTCTGTTTCGGTATTGTGGATAAAACTCTGTTTTAGTGCATGTTGCCGAAGGTTCCAAACCCCAACGTAGTTGAGAGAGTCAAGTTTAGTTTAAGTACTTTAAGTTAATTAAACAGTAATTCATGCCGAATGTGTCAGAATTACCCATGTCTTTACGGTGCAGTGAATCTACTTTCAACATATTTGGTGGAGACCATGATTTTTTTAAATTTTAATATCGCTTTGCTGAAGTTTTCACTTCTTTCGTGTGGTTTTAAGCACACACCTTTTTTTATTGTGTTTCCAGCCCTTCAACTTTAACGCCTAAACTGTGGTGACAGTTACTCCCTCCCCAACTTTTTAATAGGATGGGATATAGAGCTATACCTCATTTTAAAGGTATTTTCATCCGGATATAACCTCCAAGTTTGCTATTATCGCTGCTGATATGCCAGCTTGTCAAAATTCCCTAAAATTGGAAAAATAGGATTCTTTATTTGTAATGTTCTCTTAAAAAAGGTAAATACGAAAAAAGTCTTTACTTACGTATCTAAGCAGGATATTAACTGTTGAAAATGACCATCATTTACCTCCATGCAATAAAATAAATTTTGTTCAAAGGTCTTATGTTACGTAACATTTCGGGTGTAAGTTGGTGGCATTTATGAATTATATACGATTCCACGAATCATTCAATTATTCAGGTTGGTTAGCGTAAATTTTAGACTTGAGATGACCCCATAAAAAAATCTGTTAGGGTCAAATCAGATGACCTTAGTGTTCACTCAATATGACCCCCTGTTTCAATTCGGTTTTGAGAAAAGTTGTCTCAAAATTGACGCACCGCTTGGGCAAAATGAAGAGGTGCTGGAAAATTATGATTTCATGGTCTTCAATTTCTATTTTTTATACAAAGGCTGGATGAACAGCAATTGCAGATACATCTGGTCATCAAGATTTCTAGGTAAAAAGGACCCATTAAGTGATCTCTGTAAATTACCGCCCAAACATTTAATTTTTGAGGATGCTGCGTATGCGGTCGAAATCATCATCGTTCTTGAGCAAATTGTATCTTGAAAGAATTTGAAGAATATTTTGTTTTAGAACTCTCCGGATTATTATACGTTACACACCAGACCCTCAGACAATTTCCTAGCATTAAGCCGAGCATTAAGCGTACGATATATGGCTTCATGACCAATAATAGCAACTTCTCTTTTCTTTCATACACTCTCTTTTTATTCCCCATTAATCCAGTATCATCAAATTTGGCAACCAGCTGTAATACATTAACATCGGATACATTTTTTTCGAGGGTTGCTCGCGCATTGTTATTTCTATTAAAAATTTGAATAACTTCCATCCATTCTACCATGGATAAACCATTTTGATTTCATAAAAAATTAACAAACGATTTGACACAAATCTAGCGATTTTAAAAATTCAAGTTGAACTGATTAAATCGGATACAGAACATGTTTACCTTTTGTAAGAAACATTTAAAAAAATAAATGAAACATGGCTTAAATGTCAATCTGATAAGATTAGAGTTGATGTTTAAGTAAACACTTTTTTTCAGTTATCTCCTTTACTATTCGAAGTCTCATTTCGTTATGGATGAAAATATTGACGTAAAATTTAAGGGCCATAAACTACTCGATGAGATCTTCAAAATAAAGTTTCGCACGACCCTTCCCCCTTATTCGAATTTCTGAAGCTGTCCTTCCCCCCGCTATGTAGATAAAAAAAAGGTTAGGTATATTTCCACCTCAAATCAAAAATTGACGAGTCCTAGCGTGTTTCCAGATTTTCATTTTAAATACTGAAAGACGAGGAATGTGTATGGCGTATCTGCTGTGTGTGGAAGTGAATGGATAACTAGCATACCGAGACAGATACTTACCAAATTTATATTAAATATAAATTGGATATGATAGGTGTGCAGGAATGATATGCTTGTAGAGTTCATACGCGATGAATTGCGATATTTACTGAGGACAAAGAAACTGAAATAGATAAAAATCAAAATATATATGTATATGGCCTGGGAGAAAGCAATGAACGAGGGGACAGGCTATTTGATTTTTGCCAAGAACACAATATGGTGGCAACAAACACATATTACAAGTTGCATCAACGCATACTTGGAGAGTCCCTGGAGATAATCGAGCACATATAATAAGAAATCAGATAGATTATATTCTTAACAACAAAAGGTTTAGGAACTCCATCAACAGAGTTACAACATACCCTGGCGCGGATATTGGGTCTGACCACAACCCATTAGTCGCCGACATAAGAGTCAAGCTAAAACGGACAGAGAAGAAACACCAGCAAAAGAATTTCACTATTTCAGACGTCATCAAAAGTAAAATCGAAAAAGATGTGAACAATTACATGAAAGAATTGAGAACATTCGAAAGTGTTGAGGAATCATGGAAATTATTTTGTGAACATATGACCAAAATATTAGAAGAACGTAGTGTAACAAATAGATACAAGAAACGACAATGGATGACGGAAGAAATACTAGACCTTATGGAATAAAGAAGACAATACAAAGACAAAACAGAAAAATACAGGAGAAAACAAAGAGAAATAAACCAAAAAATATTTCGAAAGGAAATATGACATGTTCAACATGTACAAGTTGCTGGCTTGTATAATAAGAAAATCACTGATATTCTAGTGGATAGTGCAGGGAAAACGATTATGGATGATCGAGAAATTCTTGAAGAATGGAGTAAATATGTAACCCAACTGTTTGAAGACGAGAGGTCAAACATTCAGGGTAATGTAAATCAAGATGAAAGCCCAGAAATTTTAAAATCTGAAGTTCTTCATGCCTCAAAAACAGCTAAAACCAATAAAGCAACTGGATCAGACAACATTCCAACAGAACTCTTACAAATGATCCACGAAAACCACATCAGTGCACTAGTGAAATGTTTTAACGAAGTATATAATACTGGTGAAATACCCGAGGAATGGCTGAAGTCTGTTTTTGGAGTACTCCCGAAGAAACAGCGAGCAGAGGTGCGACGAATAAAGATTAATTAGTCTGATGATCAGCACATTGAAGGCTTTATTCGCATAATACACGGAAGAATAAGAAGTCGATGCGAGAGGGACCTAGATGAAACCCAGTTCGGCTTTAGGAATGCACTTGGCACCCGTGAAGCACTTTTTGCCTTAAATATACTTCTCCAAAAATGTCGCGACCAACGTAAAGATATTTATATAGCTTTCATCGATTATGAAAAAGCTTTTGATTGGGTTCAGCATGGAACGCTTTTGAACATATTAAGAACCTCGGGAATCGATGGTAGAGATCTGCGTATCATTGAAAACTTGTATTGGAAACAAAAAGCAGTGGGTCGAATCGATGGTAGACTAACCGACGAATCTTACATTCAACGAGGTGTCAGACAGGGATGCATTCTATCCCCGCTGTGTTTCAACATCTACTTGGTTATAATTTGAGGCTTTGCAAGATAAAGACCTTGAAGTGAAGATCAATGGTGAACTGATGAATACTATTCGATATACCGACGACATAATCATCTTGTGTCCAGGGCCTCCAAGTGTTGTTGGATTATAAGATCACGACAGGACGAGGAATGGGTTTAAAAATGAATGTCACTAGGGCAAAATTTATGATATTCAGCCGCCAACCGCATGCCGATGCTTCCCTACAGATAGACCAACAGAACATTGAGAGAGTCACTCAATTCAAATATCTGGGATGCTACATCACAGAACAACTAAATCCAAGTAAAGAGATTAAGTGCAGAATTGAAACAGCTCGCACAACTTTTCTGGGGTAATTCTGAAAATCATTCTTCTGTAACGACAACCTAAACCTAAAACTGCGTCAAAGAATGCTCAAATGTTATATTTGGTCTGTGTTGTTATATGTAGCTGAGACCTGGACTCTAAGGCTGATACGATCAATCGACTAGGAGCGCTAGATATGTAGTTGCATAGAAGAATGCTCCGAATATCCTGGACAGCTATGCAGACCAACGGAGCAGTGTTAAATAGAGCAAATGCCGTTCGTGAATTGATTAAAACTATTAAGATAAGAAATATATCATACCTGGGGCATGTTCTTAGAGGAGACCGATACAAGATCCTTCATCTTATAATGAAGGGTAAAATCGAGGGCCGCAGAGGAATTGGAAGGAAGCAGATGTCGTGACTAAAGAACATTCGCGATTGAACCGGAATACGCAATGCTGAACAACTACTTACGCCTCTTTCAGACGATACGGATTTTAGCCGGTCCGGTTTATTGGTTTTATCGTGTAGTCCAGTAGTGCATTAAACTAATTGTCACAAGGTTTTAAGGCACCACTCACGTTAAAACAAATAAAACCAGACAGGCTAAAATCCGTATCGTCTGAAAGAGGCCTTACGCCTTACACAAGAATGCTTATAACATAAAAAGATAATTTTGAAAGTAATTCTGAGCTTGCTAATTAAAGGCTCGATAATGGTGGCAAAAAGCATTCTGACAATGAATTTACCTTATGTGATAATTAATTATTTATGGAGAACATAGCAGCTACAAATAATAATTCTTCTTTACAGATTTCTTTATAATTCAAATGATATAGCTCAAATACGAAATCGAGTTAAAACACGTTTCATTATTCCATCAAATGTGCAGCTAATAATTCGCAAAATCTCCTGCTCAAAAAGAATATTCATCAGGATGTTTACGTATTATAACCATAATACTCACTATATTAGGCGTTATTTCTGTTGACTTTCTCTTCTGAACTGATATCGAGCCATTCATCAAGTACAAGTTTAATACCAATATAGTTTCACTTTTATTAGACGCGTAATGCCTTTACCTTGTGGTAATAACAAATAGCATTTAATAATAGTTAAATAATTTATTTGAGAAAATTTATTCATTCCAACCCATGTTTTTAAACGTTTTAAATAAAATATTAATTAATTATTATTTAAGAACATTCATAGCTCAAATTATGCTGAGGTTATTGTATCAATACTGAAAAGAGTGTATTAATATTTTCTCAAAATACAACTCGTTAATTAAGTTACTTTTTAATGTAGTAAATTGATTTAAATTGCCTTATCTTTTCATTACAATTATCGATTCTAAATGATTCCAGTTTTAACAAATTTAAGAGAATCGCTCTGTGCATAATCTCTAAAAATGCATTATTTGCATTTTTTTTATGTCAAACTTGCATTGATGAGACAAGTTCTCTAGGCAAGGATTCACGTAAAATTGTCACACACTATTGTGTTAGAATACATGTGGTCTCGATTCAAATTTATATATAAAAACTTTTAAAAGTTGTTAAGTTATTTCTCAAGCTAAATTTAGATCTAGAAAAATTTACCTTTATTTACTATCTGCTGGCTCCATAATATATTCTTTCTGAACAACTATTTCTATAAAGTTACTTATTCATAATTCACGCTTCAAAACATCACCTAAAGACAAAGAGTAACATAATCCCAAACGTACATCTTATTTGTGGAAGTATATCAAAGTGAGATATGAAATCGATTGAGTGAATGAAATGGGGCTAAATTGCTAATGGTTGAGGTTAAATACAGCGCAAAAATTGATCACAATTTTTTTTCTTTTGCA
The DNA here is from genome assembly GCA_016904865.1 of Pissodes strobi. Taxonomy (NCBI): domain Eukaryota; kingdom Metazoa; phylum Arthropoda; class Insecta; order Coleoptera; family Curculionidae; genus Pissodes; species Pissodes strobi. Next base: position 59,481 of record MU182017.1, on the reverse strand, counting down.
GAAAACCCGAACCATCTCAACCCTGAGAGTAACGTGACTGTGATAACATCTGCTGAAACACTGAGTGCTTTTGAAGAAGGTCTAGCTGATGATGACTCTTGGGTCGAAAATCTTAGCTACGATGACGACGAAAATGATGACGATTTCCCTACAAACTCAATTTCCGACAATTCTTCTTCGGGAGATGAAGTTACCCTTACTTGCTCCGCCGTAGTCGACCAGGAGGATGAATTAAGGGGTTACCATCGAGCTGCTATAGATTTTACTCTTCATACTATCGTAGAGGAAAGTTGCGAAGAAAGTGAAGTTGAGCAAGCGCCACGGAAATCAAAAAAAGAACGCCCTGCAAGTGCTACCGAGCTTGAAAAATACTTTTTCTTCGGCCTTGGGGATGGCACCATTCCATCGATTAATTCCAACAGGGAAGATGCTTTTTCCGAAACTAGCAGCATTTACTCCGAAGGAATGGAATCTCTTGGAGGGACAGAAGAAAGTCAGAATGAAAACCCTGAAGAGCTTGCATCCTCCAGGCTAGAAAAATATTTTCTTAGTGGTTTCATGGGCTTTACCGCCGAAAGAAGGGATTCAGATGGGAGCGTGGGAAGTGATAGTGAGGGAAAGCCTAGCCCGGAGCAACGTCGCAAACGTTTGGTAAGAGCTAGAGGCACTGGTCGTTCCCATTCTAACTCGCTAGACAATCTACTTGGAAACCCAGATCTGGCTGGCAGTGAACAACAACTGGAGGCCCAAAATAATTCTGAGGACTCATCGAGCTCAGACTCTGATACTTATGATGAAGTACTTGGTTTTGAAAAGTCTGACGGCCAGTTTGATACTGTAAAACGTAAGAAAACAAAGAAGCACCTAAAGGCTAGTCTGGAGGATATAAAAAATCTTGAAACAACTCAGGAAGAGCACGAAGGAAAAGATTATGATGAAGATGATGATAGAAACAAAACACCCCAGCCGGAAGTTTTGCCGTCCAACTTGTCTACCAATAAAAATCAACAAAGTCGAGATAGCGGTTTTGTAGGAAGTTGTGATGATCTGTTGAAGGATCAGCGCGATATCAATAAGTCTCCCGATATAACTTTACATCTAGAGAAGAAGTCAGAAAATATATTAGAAGAAAAGAGAGAGGATAGGACTTTCCTCGAATCCTTACCACCTGCAACGAACCTGACTAGAAAGGATAGCTTCAATAATTGGAGTTCTGATGAGGAAACCAACCTAATGATGAGTAAAATGCGTCAATTTTTTAAAACAATGGTGGCCAATTCCTCGACCTCCAAGCCTAATACCCCTAACCTTAGCAATCGTTCGTCTCCAAAACCATTTCCCCGCGCGAAAAATAGATGTAAACCTCCCCAACTCGTATATTTCGAAAATGAATTAACGCGATTAATGAAAACTGTACCGGGCATTCGTGACGATCAAGTTCGAGAAATTGTTGAATACTTAAGTAGTGAGGACACTTGGAGTGATTCATACGACTCTAGTGATTATACTAGTAGTGATCTTGAAGGTGCTTGTACAAAGTCTGCCTTGCAGCAGCAAATTTCTGATAGTTGTAAGCAGATTATTAATAAGTTTGATACTAATGCTGAAGACGAAGAAGGGGATGCTGGTGACGGAGGTATCGTCGATGATGCTCATAGTTTAAACAAAGAAACTGCCTTCGTTTATCAGAAATTGGTCGCTAGTTTTGAGAAAATGGCTACAGAAGACAAAGCTGCCAGTACCTCTGGTCCAAATTCTCCTCCTCTAATTGCTAAAGTAATGCATCACATCGGAAGCCGATTAGTAGCTTTAATGCATGAGGTGTCTAGTGGGGAAAGCCATGCGTCTAATAGTCCGAAAGGGAGAAATTACCACCGCAGACTACAACAAAAGCTTAGTAATGCCTCAAGCACTACTACTGACGAAGATAGTACCTCAGATACAAATCTTCCAGAAACGTTCGTTGAGCAAACTCTGTCAAGTTATAACTTCCTTCCTAGAAGCAGGTCGCATGATCTTCTCATGGGAGAAACGAATAAGAATTTGCATCAATCTATTAGCGGTGTATCAGAAATTTCAGAAGAACGTGAGGCTAGCGATTGCGAGAGATTTTCATGGAGAGGGAGCTTTGAATCCGCTTTATTAGCTACGGACTCGCGAAATAGACTATCCTTAATTGGTGGAGAAGGGTCAGCATCCGCATCGGCGTTAGCGATAGCTGCTAAGCGACGATCCGCTGGTGATTTACTTTTCAGCCACAAGTCGCTAAGTCGAGAACAGCTCGACAGAGTAAGGAGTTGTGGAAGCATAGGTGGTAGTACATCAGAAGATAAAATATGGGTAGCTACGGCAACTAAACCGAACCGAAGGCGATCTAGTGTACCTGATGCAGCTTCATGCGGCTCCGGAGCGTCGGCCGATGGTGAGGACGAGGATGAAGAAATAGAAAATCGTGCAACTTTGCCACGTAGTATGCAGAGCGGACCCCAGACTACAAACTCCTTACCTCGGTTACCTACTACATCGGTAGCAGCGTTACAAAAGGCACAAAGCCACCACTTCTTGTCGCAAAATGTTAAAAGTGCACGGTATAGACCTCCCGGATTTACAAGACTTATACCAACGCAGCCTAAGCGTGCAGTAAGTGCCCCTGGGCTACAGCCTTCTCATCAGAGGAGAGGAAGAAGATCTCAACAATCTAATGTTCCTAGTGGTGAGTTTTTTACTTTTTGTTTATTTTATTTTGGATTCGTTCATATTTTGAGTTTTTTCACTTTAACACTCTGTTAATATCGATGTTGTTATTTTGATATGTATATTTATATTATAAAGTAAATAAATATCTAACCTTTGCGATTAACATATTATCCATTCTACAGTCTGCACAACAAAATTGGACACATGTATGTGTAGTAAAATGATTTAATTTAGTAAACGCCACTTGCAGAGTCAAAGAGACCAGGCTACAGGGTGAGGGTGCAATAATAAATACACTCTAGGCCTTCGGTAAGTAATAAAGCAGAACCGGCAAGATTTTTAATCACCTGTTTATTGTTGCAATTTTCCTTGGAAAACTGTTTAATTAAATTAACCAGCGCGAAATACATTGAAATTTTGATTGCCTGCCAGACTGCCAGTTTATATGTAATGTCGTATGTTTTTTATTTACCGACAAAAAGCCTAGCACCAAATAAAATATAATTATCTCGCCATTGTGATAATCTAATCTACTTTTACATACAAATCTAACGAATTATTTATGTGCAGTGATCCATTTTATTGCTGTGTTATATGTAAGGACCAATCCACTGTAACCGTACAAATTAAATACTGCTATATGTTTTAAACGTAAATAGTAAAAACCAAATTAAACACGTCAGTCTGGTAGTACACGACTGAGTAATGAATTGCGCAATGTATTTGTACACTATACAGACAGTGCTTATTAATAACCGTAAAGCAACCATTTTGTCTTTGGTTCCGTGAGAACTTATGGTAGGTACTAACTGTACTTTTATTGCCGATTAGTGAAGGAATATAAAAAGCTGTCCAATTGAACATACGACTTTTATTGTTCTGCTTTAGGTACCTCCGTTGTACTTTACCAAAAAAGTTGGCAACAAGTTAACTGCCTATTTGGTAATAAAAAATGGCGGTAAATCCCAGTCACACCTCTTGATATTCCTCGGTCTAAGCTTCCACAATTTTTTATTTGTGTAAAAAACCGAGTTAAAAAAATCTGATTAATTTTAGATTAATTAAGAACTGGTGTATATATTATTTCCTGAACGAGGCTCTGGATTGGTGTGTGGAACGTACTTCTTTGAATGGAACATTTTACGTATAAATAAGTCGAATTTTACTTCAATTGGTCAACATATTTTATACGATTTTCTTCCAATCAAATAGGTTTAAAACCATGTCCACCTGTTGCCACTCCGTCCGTTTCATATTTTATCAACATGAGATCGTAAATAAGAGTGTCAAAGGCCTAGGAGAAATCAGTGTAAATTGAGGTGAAAATAGAATCCATATCTGACACCGTCTCTCCACATATATCAAAAATGTTGTGTCTGCGAGATATTAAGGGCGATGCAGAAACCCCTAATCGAGCTTTAAATTGGCATGATTTTTTCAAATAATGTATCGCCCCTCTTAGGTAAAGATATGAATGTATAGAAATACCTACCGCTATTAAGGTGGAGATTAAGCAATCACCAAAGTGGTATGGATAAAGAGAAGACACCCTTTCTTACAACAAATCTGCCTCCCCACACTTACTTCCGCTTCCGAAATAATCTTTGAAGATCATTTTAGCTTCCTTCAGGCCCCACGCTCTTCTGGACTGATTGGTTATACTTCTTCTTAGCATACTCATCAATTTAATTTTGATATGTTCGATATGCAGAGTGTTTCCTCCGGTGTTTCCTGAGCCCGGTCCTGAATTTCATGATTTAATTGACTGTGATATTTAAGGAAAAAACTTTAAAATAAAAATATCCTTTTTTTAGAATAATTATTCATTGACTTAATAGCAACCTACCTTTTAGTAAAAATTAATCTTTTTCGACTAGTAAGTGACGTAATTAAAGCAGTTTCGAAAATATCATGATATTTACGGGATATATTATATCGAAATGTTAATATTTATGTTGTATTTTAGCTAACATGTATTTCTCAATCCCAAGTAAATAATAAATGAAAAAAAGATATGGATAATAAATATTTTTATACCAGAATTTTTAAAAATTTAATTTCTCTTGAAAACGAACAAAACTAATTGAAAAAAAGAACAACAAAAAATTATTCTAAAACATAATTTTAAATCACAAATCAAAAATGAAAATTTAGGTAGTTTTTAAAACTAATTAGTGGTTCATCATCGAAATCAGAATACACTGTGGGCAAAATTAAATTGGAACCCCCTTTAATGCTTAATAACTTTTTTATTTTCAAAGGATTTTTTATCATTTTTGGATATGTTATGGCCTAAGGTATTGAGATTAAAAAGAACTTTGCAAAGACGGTCTACTTCAGTGGCGTACAGAAAAGGGAGTATTTTTCAAAACCAATGTATTTGAGGTCGTTGCAAAAATCGGCCAAATGGAATAAAGATGTTGAAATGGGCAAAAAAAGACTTGAAAGGGTTCGGAATATTGACTATTAAAAAACTAGGTCAATACAAACGAAAATAAAAATTGATACTTTAATTTTGGAAAAACCATGTTTGGTATTCCAAGTTAAATTGGATCTTTTTTAATGCTTAATGACCTTTTATTTTCAAAGGATTTTTTATCATTTTTGGACATGTCATGCATGGCCTAAGATATTAGATTCAAAAAGAAATTGGTAAAGCGGGTCTACTTCAGTAGCGTACATTAAAATTTAAAAAATATATTTTTTTTAATTTTAAAAAGTTTAAGTAGATTCAAAATTTCTGTACGCCAATGGAGTAGACCCGTTTTGCGAAGTTCCCTTTGACTCTAATGTCTTAGGCCATAGCATATCCAAAAATAATAAAAAAATCCTTTGCAAATAAAAAGTCACTAAGCATTAAAGAAGGATCCAATTTAATTTGTCCCACGAGACATGGCTTTACCAAAATTAAAGTATAAATTTCAATTTTGTTTGTAGTGACCTGGTTTTTTAATGGTCAATATTCCGAACCGTTTCAAATCTTTTTTGCCGATTTTCACTTCTATATTTCATTTGGCCGATTTTTGCAACGACCTGAAATACATTGGTTTGGAAAAATACTCCCCTTTTTTACGCCACTGAAGTAGAGCCTTTTTGCAAAGTTCTTTTTAATCCCAATACCTTAGGCCATAACATATCCAAAAATGATAAAAAAGCCTTTGGAAATAAAAAAGTTATCAAGCATTAAAGAAGGTTCCAATTTAATTTCGCCCACAGTGTATAGAGTATATAGCCTCTGGTACAAGGGCCAACTTGCTCCCAGACCAACTCTAAATGACATTCTTTGGTCCCAATTTCTTGATTTAAATATTTAAATAAAAACAACAAGTTTAACTGCTTTTTGACATCCCAACCTATTTCTGAGTTTAGATTGCACTAATCCGAATAATAGGGAGTATCTATCTAAAGCTGCTGTTGCGCTGGATTAGCTGCCAATAATTGAGCACATAAAATGTATGTTTCTCTGAAGGCCATTCATTTCCAACTTTTACTGACTTCCACCGCAAGCTTGTGCTCATTGTTCAGTCGTTGTTAACACGTTTGCTTTAAAATGAGCACCATTTTATGATCACGCTTCTACGTTTACAAAACTGTTTTTAACGTCTACGGGGGACCTTTTAAATTTATTTCTAATGTGTCTTATGTCTCTACAGCAATGGAAACTGTTGTTGATGTTCTTTGCGCATATCAAGAGATACTGAAATCATCATACGAGCTAGCAAATCAACAGCATTCATTGTGACATAATTATCGTTAATTATTCTTCTAAAGACGATATCAATAGTCTCCTTGTTACCTTGACAAGGTCGAACTAAGTTACCTCTATTATATAGGTAGCACCTTATTTCTTGAGCATCACAAGCTTTTTTTCTTGTGCTTCTTCGTATAATGCAGCTGGAATATGTTTGTTCCTAAAATATTGTAATACTTTGATGACAGACTGCGCCACTGCTAGCAGATCAAGATCTTGGACAAATAAATTAAAAAAAAGTGCTGATCAACCAAATTAGAGTATATCAGTCTCATTCCTAAAGTTACTGCGTATTCTGCATACGTTTGTAGCATTGTCTGTCGGAAAATTCTACTTTTACTTGCAAGTTTCATTGCTCTCAATGCAATATCCTTTAAATTCCGGGTATCTATGCAAGTCCCCAAAATAGTGTTACGTGTTTCCCGTGGGTTCTTAACAGAATTACAACTTTGCTATTTTCAACTAATACTCTCCTTATTCACTACAACTGTATACAATTTAACTCACTAAACTAGTCTTATAACTTTACCCCTAATATCTATTCAACACTCAATGATTAACTGAACTGAACTGACTAACCGACTGACTGACTAACATTCGCCTTAGGTCTGCTTATATATAATCTTAAATCTATCACGAATATTCGGGAAGTATTCCGAGGCCACTCTATATGATCTCGACGAGGCCATCGAGACAATTCCAGCGATCCCGAAACTTCGCGGCCGGCCGGGCGATGATTCATACAGACAGAGAAGCGAGGGGCACGGCGGCGGCTAGTTCTATAGGGTAGCACAAAAACGTTCGGATGGTTGTTAGGCTAGCCGTAACAATAGATTTATCATTTGAAGTTACAATACTCAACAATAAGTTCATTATGGATGTTACTCGAACCATCTAGTCACCGACATATGGTTTGATCTCTTATTTGTTTTCGACAATATCCTTTCACTTCTCTATACATATACAGTACCTAAAATAGGCAATCAAATTGCAATATTCTTAAGAATACGTGCTTTTTTTCTCGATAAGACAAACTGTTTCACTGTTATGGCCTTACGTTGCAGAGCAAACACTCCTACGCATGTCCCCAAGCATCAAAGCAAGGAAAGTATTAGATAGCTTCGCCAAAATTTTTGCATGACGGGCCGTCAGAAAAATCTTTCCGGAGACATTACCTACCATATTTTTCAATACAAAAATACTTAAAGAGTGTCCGCTTGCCAATCAATCAATATGTAACTGTCAACTCAATTTTAGATCAAGCTAAACCCCAAGAAATAGAACACTGTTCGGATTATTTTCAAATTTAGAAAAAGTTTTCAGATCGAAGATCATAGTTTCATTCTTTCAAGCTAAGGTTATTTACCTGGAACCAGTCAGACATTCTAGACCGTATTCCGATCAAATTTGCTTCCAACTCCAAAGTATCCCTGCCTCAAGCAGCAGTAGATGTATCATTCGCAAACAAGATGAAATCAACACTGAGATCGCAAGCCACCAAGTCATTATCATAAATTACAAATAGGAGTGGGCCTAGCACAGACCCTTGATGAACAACCAAAAGTATAAGTTTAAGTTTAAGGGCCTGATGTACGACTTTTATAGTCCACTAGCTGAAGACGATTTTTAAGGTAGGATGAAAGTAGGCAACTCCGCCAGGGGTAACAGAAAATTATGATGTTTTTCATTAAAAAGGAAATTATCGCGGCAATTGTCATTAAAACTCATTTTAGAAGCATCTTTTTCGGATACTTACATGTTTTATAGGAACTTTTTTAAGCAGGTACTTAGGAAGCATCTTTCATTTATCGATAATATAGAGGAAAGTATTTTAGGTACACAGGTTATTTCAGCCTTGTTTGAATTCACCAGGCATCAAGATGCCGCAAAAACCTCAGTAAAATCCAAATGATTAATCCCCATAAAGCAAAGTATTTAGCTGAAGTATGCTATCTACTTGCTTTCCGAGATATCAAATAATATATTTATTATCAATATTGATTAATATATTGCATTGCACTGGCCGATGACAATTTATCTTTTTATTTTCAGAAATAATGAAATTCTAAAATTAAATACTGCTTTCTATCAACCACTGTTTAGTCCCTGTATATTGTTCTGAAAGTATCAATTCTCAAACAGTGTTATTTACTTTTTCATATCGCACACTCATTAATATTTAATAAGCAGTAATTTTCTCAATTATTGAAACGCGTTTTCCGCATGGGAAAATAAGGTTTACTGCTTGATATGCGTGTTTTACGTCTGTAAAAATCGAGGTAAAAATAGTTCTGCGATAAATTAGCAAACTTAAATGTGCACAGCTACTTGTATCTGGATTAGCGATAATTAGCAATAATCTGAAACGTTACTTGCTTTCCGAGATATATCAAATAATATATTTATTATCAATATTGATTAATATATTGCATTGCACTGGCCGATGACAATTTATCTTTTTATTTTCAGAAATAATGAAATTGTAAAATTAAATACTGATTTCTATCAACCACTGTTTAGTCCCTGTATATTGTTCTGAAAGTATCAATTCTCAAACAGTGTTATTTACATTTTCATATCGCACACTCATTAATATTTTATAAGCAGTAATTTTCTCAATTATTGAAACGCGTTTTCCGCATGGGAAAATAAGGTTTACTGCTTGATATGCGTGTTTTACGTCGATAAAAATAGTTCTGCGATAAATTAGCAAACTTAAATGTGCACAGCTACTTGTATCTAGATTAGCGATAATTAGCAATATGTATTCATTCCTCACTTGAGAGAATATAAATTTATGTACCGTGAAGGAGTAAATCATAAAGGGATTCGGTGGCATTCATTGCAAACCTCAAGGCATTTTTTGGAATGTACAATAATCATTTGAGAAACAAGGTACAAGATCAAAATTGCGAGAAATGAGGCAGTTTCGTGCCATATAGCCGAGAATATAAGCTTCGATATATTCATAAATCTAATAATTAATTGAGATGAAGAAGTCGACCTATTTCCAAAATAGGTCGTTTACTTGAAGGAAAAATATGTTTCTAAAAATACAGCAGTTCGTTAAACATTTGCTAATAACTGATTAATCGACATTTTGATTTCAGTGTATCGTTTAATGAACACATCTTTTAATAATTGCCTAGCGGTAACCGCAAGTGAAGCTGTAGGTGCCCTGTTACCTATCCCAATAAATAAAAAGCCTTAACGCACATCTAAGGTAGCGCATTTTTCTATCTTCATGGAGTCCATGTGTTTTTAATTCTCTTAGGCCAAAAAAAGCGCTAAAGTTTTATCATTAAGTTTGTGCAAGTCCTAAAACGGATGTTTTGTAAATTCGATCAGTTCCTTTCGAGGTCCCAGTTTAGGTTTTATCAAAATTGATGGTTGTGTCTTGCGATTCAAGGTCTATCACTGACGTTGTCCCAGGTTGCTTGCTGCAAAATCTGCAGCGAAGATCTTCCATGTATTGTTCCATTTTATGCAATTATTCTTTCGCATATCACCTCGTATGTCACAGTCTGTGAGAGCATTAAGCTGAGTTGCTCGAGTTGAGTTCCCTGGTTTGTCTTGAGCTAAGCTAAAAGGTCTTGGACCTGAATTGGTGCTCCAGACCAGTAATTTTCGTGTTCATCAGGTGCATCTCCTTTTTGCGAGTTCCTCTTTGTTTCCTTGAGTAGCACAGTGGCCTGTCACCCAGGACAGCCTTCATGTATTTTGTTCTGCAAGGAGTTTTACTTTTTTAATGCATTCGCAGACTTGTGCAGGTCAAGGGTGTCTGGCTGTCGGCAAAAATGTGGATCTTTCTATTTACAAAGTTCCCTCCGAGGTCCCTTATTGTTTTCCGCTGCGCGTTGCAGAGTTGCGTGGATTTCTGTTGAAAATATAGAGGCCTGTTTTCTCAAAGCAAAACTTAGACTTTTGGACTCAGTTCACATACTGGATCAAAGCAGCACCCATTCATCTTAGAACTATCAGTATATAAAACAGTGCTACTCGTTGAGCTAGGGAAACTTCTGGTACTTGTCCATCGAGTTGTCCACATTTTAAGAAATTTTTAAAAATTCATTGAAAATTTCCAAAATCATTAAAATTCGAATCTAAGAACTACAATATATTTGTATGAAAATATTTGTGCGTTATTCTTACATAGTAAGTAGTTAACATATTTTCCGTTAAGCACCATTCAAACTTTGGCCTCGAAAATTCTCCGAGCTGAGAAATTTATAGAAAAATATTTTTATTTCATTTGGGAACGACGGCGACGCGACGTTTCGAGCTAAATTTATTGATTTATTAATTTTCTCAATAGTACACTACGAAACAATATAAACATTCCAAATAGTACAAAGAGAAAATAAATCCAACTAATGCAATGTAACAGATATAAACATTAAAAAGGACACTGTGAAATTAGCTAGTACCACAGAATAAAAATCAAACATAATACATAATATAACACTAAATTGAACCATATTTGAGGGGTCTTTTCAACTGTGACAATGCATAATTTAAAATATCGCAGTCGGAATAGAATCTGTTGTAGTTTAGGCGACAGTTTAGGTTAGTATGGGTTAGGCAGAAAGCAGCGATGCCATCATAGGTGACTCTATGTGGAGGTTCGTTCATAAAATAGATGCCGCTGTTTTGTACGTCTCTCTGGGACAAGTAAAAAACCAACTCCTCGACCAACCCCAACAATTAATTGCAATCAATCATGTGAATGAAAACTTTATACGTAAAGAGAAGTAGTGCGCCCTTCCTTCTACATTCATAAGGGAGTCCAGAGGAGGGGAAACGATGTCCATATAATAAATACTTAACGAGTCTATTTTGCACCTTCTCAAGTCTATTTCTGTGGATGGCAAGAGGAGTCCAAATAACTGAGGAAAATATTCGAGAATGCTGCCAACCAGACAGTTATAGAGACACATTAGTGCTTTAGTGTCATTAATAAATTTCGTATTACGCTTGACAAACCCAAGCAATTTGAACCCTTGAGAAAAGTACTGATGTCTATAATATGCTGATTAAAAGATTACTAATAATCGAACATTACATCCAGGTCGTTAATAGATTCTTCAGTTTCAAGAAATTCGTTGTTTATGCTGTAAATGTTAATAATTGAATTTGTACATCTGTATAAGCTAATGGTTAGAGCTAGAGGTTAATCCGTTGAGGTCAGACTGCAAGCCACTCTTATAACAAGCACTGGCAGTGCTGTAGAACTTCAAGTCGTCAGTATTCGAGAATATTGGGCAACCCAAAACATGATAAAACATTGAACGACGAACAATAACATGATCCCTGAGAGATACCAGATGTAACGCATGAAAAGATGCCCTCAAACCACCATGCCCTGCCGACGGCGACGTTCTAAAAGGTAGGAATTGACTAATCCATCCGTGATTCCCATTTCGGAGTTCCTGATCAGAAATGATAGACGCTGTCAAAATATTACGAACTTGGTATCCTGTCTCCTTTGAGGAAACTAAAAGGTTTTGATGCACTATGAGGTTTGTGGTAGTTGAGCATCCCTTATAAAAATCATGCTGCTCGGACTGAGTCTGAAAAAAATTGTCAGTCAGTATATATATATATATATACAGAATAAAACATCGTTATCGAAAAATAAAGAGAGCGCTAGTCCAATGTATGATCCCTGAGGGATACCAGATGTAATGCAAACTTGTATTAAAAGATGCCCGCAATCTCTTATATCTTGTATTCGTTGGTCCAGTCACATCTCGAGAGGCCTCCTATATGCAAGGCCACTTATAGAATTGAAGGCTGAAGTTTGTAGATACCTAACGTCGCGTCGCCTCCTGCTTTATCATTAGGTAAAATGGTGGGAGGTTCAGGGGTACCTCTTTGGGTGCAGTTGGTGTCGATGGGATTGCACTTGTAATACCTAAGCATTCTACGCCGTACGAGTGAAAGATTGAGTATTTGTCGAGCAATATATTATAACTATATATCTAAACACTTTTTCCCTTTTCCCAAACTGATCCTGAAATAATCGGAAACCATACAATATACAGTCGTTTCACACGACCGAAGGCATTGTTTTGAAAACATTGTTGTGCAAATATTACTTGCTACTGCGACCGCGTGTTATTTATTTAACACTCACGTAATAATTATTATTGTCATTGCCGTTACATATACATAATATCTTAAAAATTCCAATGAACCCTAATACGTTAAGTTGCAAGACCACAAGTTCCTTATAAAAATATTCTTATATTGATTTTAAATTTTATTAAGGTGGGTTAGTATGTAATAGCGAAGCTCGAAGTACGGACATTATTAGCATCGAATGGTCAAATTTTGAGCCACAGAACAAATTTTGTTTTTTAATCGCTTTTGTTCGTTTCATGAAAACCGTCAAAAACGAAACAATTCTAATGCAAAGTAACCAAAATTAATCCTAACTTGTTTCAAACTTTGTTTAAATAACTTGTGTCAATTCTAGCAGTCCCATAATTAACGCTATGAAGCATTAATCCGGGTTAATTCGTTGCCGAATATTGGGTATAAAATATTCTCAGAAAAATTTGATTTGCAACTTTTAGATGCTTGGAACTATCAATAAAAATTATTGATAGTTTTTGAACCTTTAGAAAATTTTCAACTTTGTAAGTCTTACGGTACTTGCCCCACTATAGTCATAAGATGCAAAATCACTTCAGTACTCGATCGAGTATCAAAATTTTGTTTCGGCATTGTGGAAAAAATTGTGTGTAGTGCATTTTGCCGAAAGCTGCAAACTCCACCTTAGAAAAAAATCGATTAAATTCAATGACGTATTACCACTGTCATTGGTTAAATTATAAAGTAACTTTCATTTGATTTGGTTTGTTTTTGTTAATTTTAAGTTATCTCTGTGCCTCACAAGTGACTGCTATTAAAAGTTGAAATTACTTAATTTAAGACACGTAGAGCGACATATATTTTTTTTTCGCTGAAATAGAACCTATATGAAATTAGTTCGACCTAGACCGAGATATTATACTAATTACAGATTTTCTAATGATAAAATCCACTTTTTCGCAATATATTATTCGTGCTCTGGTAACACGCCTTGCCACCGAAATACGTGCGCTTCAGTGCTATTAAAGAAATTAAAAATCTCTAATTAAAGTCGAGATTAAAACACTAATTGTACGTGCTACACGTTCTAATTAGCAAAGCATATAAAAGCATTACCACCTATTTAGCAGAGTAAATATATAGACGAAATAATAGGGAAAGCAACTCCTCTGAAAGCGATGAATAACACACGAATACCTACATTAAAAAACAGTTCGCTCTAAGACGCTCTTGAATTTTGGCAATTTTAAAGGTTTTTTTTTATTTTATTTTCATAAATAACGCACGTTTCAGCATAATAAACTCACCTTCTGCTGCACCATTTAAAAATAATTTAAGCTAAGAGAATAACCGTGATTACACAGTAATAACAGCAATTATTACTGTTATGCTTTTAGTTAATCAATTTTCCCTTTATACTAGATGACGCCGAAATGGACGTGGGATTTTAAAATATATTAAAACATTTTAAATTGGTTCGAGGGTTTATTATATAAAATTTTAACTACGCTAATAGAGAGTTCTGTACAGTTTCCAGTTTCATTTCATAACAGCAAAATATTATTCCCAAAGAATACTGGGCTATCCTGGAAATGAAAGACTTCCCGTTGAATTTTCAAGAAGCCATTCATTGGAAATTGATGCTCCTGTAGATCAAAGAGGTCTTAATATGAAAATATGCTGACGCTTTTTCATCTATTAATGATATGAAACTGTTTTTAACAATGATCAACGAAGATGATGCCTGAGAAACCGTGGAGAAAACATAATGTCATCTCAGCAGCAGATTTGCTTTGGGTTTTACCGTTTAGGTGAAGTATTATGACGCACGAAAAGTCTAAAATAAAGTTGCTACTGTTGTTTGTTACCATGAAGCTGCGCATTTTCATTTTCAACTGCTAAACTAATAAAATTTGGTCAACTCAACACAGGAACAAAAATATGACTCTAATTTTTAAAATTTAAATTCCTGTAGATGAAAGAGATGCCTTAATTTGAAAATATTCTCAAGCTTTTCATCTACTGATGATGTGAGACTGTTCTTAACGGTGATGAACGAAGAAGATGCATGCGCGATTTGGATATCACAGAAACTGACCTGAGACCATTTGAGCTATGAGCAAAATAATTGCCTTCTCGTACCGACGAGTACGTACACCTCACTAGGTGTGATATGGTATGGAAATTGTTCATGCTAAAACACGGAATGACTTTGTAAGTCAGGAAATGCACTATAGGGGTGTTCTAAGGAATTAATTTGTTATTACAACGATTTATGAAAAGCAAGATGGTGACATTGCATGAGAGAACCGTGGAGAAAACATGATATTATTTCAGCAGCGGGTTTACTTTGGATTTTACCGTTCATGATAAATAATCATGAAAGTCTTAAAAAATAAAGTTGCTACTGTGGTGTGTAGCCATAAGGCTGCGCATTTTCATTTTTAACTGACAATTTGCTCTGCTAAACTAATAAAATTTGGCCAACTCAACGCAAGAATAACAATTAGACTCAAATTTCCAGCCTAAGATTGAAAATCTGGCAGATGATAGGGGTGCCTTAATTTAAAAATATTCTCAAGCTTTTTCATCTACTGATGATGTGAGACTGTTCTTAACAATGAAGAACGAAGATATGCATGCGCGATTTGGATCCACAAAACTGAGCAAGATCAAGGTCTGAGAACATTTGAGCTAAAAAGGAAAATAATTGCTTTCTCATACCGACGCGTCGGTACCTGTTAAGATATTTCTTGACATAGTTTTGAGACAATTTGGTGTGAAAATTATTCATGCTAAAAGACGAAATGACTTCGTGAATCATTAATTGCACTATAGAAGTGTTCTGGGGAATTAATATGTTATTACAACCATTTATGAAAAACAAGATGGTGACGTTGCATGAGAAACCCGTGGAGAATACATCTCAGCAGTGTGTTTGTTTTAAATTTCATGATAAGTAGTGCCATGACCATGAAGCACCAAGAGTCTAAAAGTTGCTACTGCTACTGAAGCAGTATTTCGACGACGTTGAACTTTTTAGTTGCATAATTGCGAGCTTCTGTTAATTTAGGTGCCATTTTGCTCTAAACTCACTCAAGCACTTTACGAAACAACATATTGACTTCCTTGACTTTTAGGCAAATTTCCTATTTCTCTAAAAATACATACCTATAAAATGTCACGCATTCAGAAAAGAATTAGGCAAAGGGTGCACTTTTGGGATAATGCTACTGCACGTACCACAGTTTAGGACTAATTATCTATTATCAATCGTTACTATTTCACGATTGACATAAAAATAATCAAGATCCTTAAAGGTCAAGGTGTTTTTTTATTGTCTATTGTTTGGAGCTATCACATATAAAAGTTGCACGCAGTGTAACGCTACTCATTATGAATAAATATATCAAGTAACAATTTTCGCAGACGTAAGTTCTATAAAAAATTAGCTGCAACTACTTTACATAACTGTACCTCTTTGTTTGTAAGCGGACATGCAGAATCGTTCACTAAACTTAGTTATTTAGAAATAAATCAACCAAGCATTGGTTTCGTATTGCATAATTCTATGAACTCAGTGGAGTGTATTAAAAAGACGTAAGAAGGATTTAGGAATGAAAGGAAATAAATACTGCAACAAGACAAGCAACTTTGCATATTTGAGTGGAATTGATCAAATCATATTTGACTAATATTACACACGTTTATGGAATAGCTCTAAAAAAAGTACTCTGGAGGAGGTAGTGATTTTTAAGCATTTTGCTATTGGTGGGGACTTTCTATATAAAATAGATCACACGTAGTTGGTAGAGGGAAACATTTCTTTGTCATCAGTTGCTGGAGGTACACTTTCTAAGGAAGGGACATTTATTTATTTATTCATTAATGTTTCAACGCTAACGCCATTTGATGACAATCCAATCATACCTAGATCTCCATATCTCTTTTTGTAAATTTTTTCCCCATTTATACCGGTTTTTCCAATAATAATAGTTTTCGGTTCCGCACCTCATCGAGATCGCTAACACTTTCGTCTTCCACAATGTCCTCCTGGATCTCCAATTCTATTTCCGGCTCTGAATCATGTAAACTATATTCACTTTCATTGTCGGAAAGGTCTTCAGAAGATTCAGCAAAGTCACTCAGATCATCTGTGGGCTCTTCAATATCACAATTCAGTTTTTTTCTGTTAAATATTTACGCGCAATCGCCTCTGCAAAAAAAGACGTAACTGGGGTGTCTCTCGTGACCCCACACGTAAATAATTCGAGAACGATATATGTCCTCGAACGTGCTTTTAGCGACTACTAAATCAACGTAAAGCATGCGGCTACTGAGTAATGAGGTGTTGAGAAATTACAGCCGATATTCGAGGTCGGGGGTCACGAGAGACCCCACCATACCAGTTAAGAGTTAATTTAATTACGAAATAAAGACAAAAAAAATCAGCATTTGCGTATCTAGTTTTGGACTATTTCGGTTGGTTATTTAGTTTAACGTGCACATCATGAGCCCAATCACAAATCAAGAAAATGGCACATTGACTATTTGGAAGAATTAATGCGAACGCATTTATCACGCACCACCCATCACGCGATTACGATTACATTTAGATTGTTACATTGCAATTAACTAACCCAAACAATATCCAAATAAAAATTCATCATTTGACATGTATTTCGTTTTGACTTTGTCACATAACTTCGTGCTTATTTGGTTTAAGTGTTTAATTAACACAATTCTGTGAAAGCAATTACAAACCAAGAACCACACAGCGAACACATCGAATTTGGCTGCTCCAACCCTATACACACACCAAGCCTGAACTTTTCAAAAGATTTCCGAATATGTTTCATAAATATAAAAATAACGATTTTGCGTGATTGTTTATATCTTTTTAGACCTATAATATATATTACTTAACCAAGGCCCCATCTAAAACCTTGAATAAAATATCCTACCGAAGAAATTTCTAAATTTACAAAAGTACCAACTCTATATCGAATAGCGTTTAATTGCTTCTGTCTTATTTTTAATTAACCTAAAGTATTTCGTTTAATTTTGTCTTGTTAAACTTAATTAAAGATCATTTTCTCATTAACTTTGTTAAATACTTCTTGTTATCTGTTGACAGTCTTCAATGTGTAATTTCAGCATGTTTTATAGGGAGTCATGTACCGTGTGTAGTCGTAAAGTGTGCACAACCTTGCAATATATCGCAACACAAATGATGCTCCATATATGACATAGAAACAATGCCAATAAAGAATCTAAATTTAAATAGGATATCCTACAAATTTTTACTTACATGGCTTGAATTAATTGAAAAAGTGATCACAATATCCCATTACGTTTTTGTTTTACAGACTTTTGATGAGCAAACAACAAAGCGTACGAAAATATATAGAGAGGAAACCAATAACTTGGTTTAGGCAGGGGCTTGTATAACAAATGCCATGAAAGATTTTAAAATAACAACCATGGGAGCTCCAAAAAGAGGAAGGCTAAAAATTACGTGAACCAATGAAGTCTGAAAGAAAATAAGTGCCAGAAATGTCAAGGAAAAAAAGCAGAAAGAGTATGTGCGTCGGACAACTTCGACGTTTAAACAGACACATGCATACAGATATCCATTTGAAATAATTAAAATATTAATTGCATATTGACTGATACTAAAATTGATTTAAACCATATCAACACGCTACGTAGCAGTAAATATAAAGAGGAACGATGAAAATTTGGCCTGGACGGTCTATTGGTGGAATTGAGCTGGATATTTGACGTATTTTTTAGAAAAACATGACGGGCATCTCGACAAACTGTTTGATGTGTCGAAACAGTAGAAAATTAGCAATTGTTCAAGTAGCTATGTGGAGAATAAAGCTAAGAGAAACTTTGCAAGAGAGAAGATATAGAGCATCGTGAAAAAAGCTAAGATAAAATGAAGCTTGGCATAACGTATCGATGGAAAAATCTAACCCAAATTAACCTTTATTTTGTTATCGTGCCTACGACGGCTAAGAAGAATATTCACAACTATATTATGGAGCATAGCCAAGGGTAATTCAGGACGAAGTACAGAGCATATTCAGCATTTTTGTCACTTTTTGAACCAGGACGTTAATAAAGAATGGTTTCTTGCGATTAATATCTCACCTCTGCTTCTAGCTATGTACAGTATAAGAACAGTCCCTACTCCCTAACTAAACACGTTTCATATTCCATATGTCCAAAGTAGAAATATGCCTGCAGACGTTATGATTGAAGGTAATCGCTCATAGAGTACGTATTTTCGGAAAATGCTTGCTGAGGTTATTTTTCTGACCAGATATTATAGAATCAACTTAATCACGTACCTAGAGCAGGGTTTATATTATAATGTTACTTTTAACAAGATATATAAAATCCAACTCGTGTATATTTCGATCTAAATGGTCTCAACTTTATGATGCCGAACCCGATACGGAAACCGTATAAGGAACTTGTATAAGTATGGGCTGCAGTTTACAGTATAATATTACGTAAAAGTAAAAGCGAGGCATTTCTCTTTTGCGATTTTTAATTTAATGTTACGTTTTATCTAAAGATGAACCTTGAAGTGCTTTTACAGATGCTTAAGACCAATGTTGAATTATTTCCAAGGCTTGTATTTTCTATTCTATTCTATAAAAAATTAGATAGAAAGTCATTCTTATTAATAGGTATTTGTAGTAACCTAACGCTCCATGCAATGTGCTTTTCATAATCATGGTACTAAAATGAGGCCGTTCAATATTCGCATACGATTCACCATCAATCTGTCGCAAGACGGGTACCTCGAAGATATTCTTTTATTTTCGGAAATTACTTGGTGCCAAATCCGCTGAATAGGGTGGTTACTTTAATGCCATAGCAAAAATACTTTTGTGAGGAGTGGCGCTGCCTTAATGAAACAAAATACCTCTTTTATCTTCAAGAATAGGCTTTATATATTACCATCTTGACTTTGTTGAATCAAAGTGATAAATTCAGGTTCCTTTCATCGCAAAGAGCGTCAAATCAATAATGACATTTGATTGAAGTGAAAAGTAGGAAAATGAAAAAAATTCCTAACCATGAGTATTTGAGAAGTGATTTGATTGAAGTGAAAAGTAGGAAAATTAAAAAAATTCCTAACCATGAGTATTTGAGAAACCTCAATGGGTAAAGTCCTAGGTTAGGACACTGCAAATAACGTTTAAATATTACTTTATTTTTACATTCAGATTATAAGCAAGGTAAATGATATTTTTTACAAATTTTAATTAAATTGATTGTTCTAAAATTCTTATCATAATTTCACTTTATAGTATAAGGTCGTGTATTCTGAATACTTTAGAGTTAGAAAACAAACAATTCTTCTCGTACCCAAAATGAGGACTTTCTAGATGCAAAATTTCTACCAAAAGAAATGCCTGACTGTGCAGCATAATGAAAATAATTCTTTTAAGTAAAATATATTTATAAAGAGCGGAGGTTGAGAGCTATAAAAACACTGCTCATAATTCTACCTTATCATGAGCATGACCTTTCTGCTATTGTTAACTAACTTTAACGTTGTTTTTGTTACTTTAATAAAACCAATATATTTGCCTGGAATGTTTGCAGATGAGGTAAAACTTCGCATGTATAACTTCAATGTAAACGGTGATCTCGCTCGAATTTGGTATCTGGAATATTTAGAAAGATATTTGGCAAAATCTTAAATTTTGCTTAGCCTGATCCAATATTTATTAACAATATTTTTTATGCATAATAGCTGATAAACAATTTTTTTTTATCAAGTATAGTAGAATAGATATAGGAAAAGTGTATGCCAAACTAGAGATTTTATCATTCTAACACAACATTCTTAAACAAGTATTGTCGAATATGAGTTTTTTGGAGCTTATTTAATTAATTAATTTACTCGTTAATTTCCTTTGGACTTTTAGTAACACCCTGTATATCGTAATCTTGAAAATATCGGAAAGGTCAGTTATGAATTAAGAAACTTTTTAACATGGAATGAGAAATAAGGTAATAAAGTTTACTCGGAATAGAGTTAAACTCTCATTTTCCAATAACTCTTCTAAATGTTGAGACTACTTATCATTAGTGATTGTAAAGTGTATTCCTGGAGTTTGAACAAATGTTGGCCTTGTTGAGGCAGTTATGGTTTTTGATCAAGGCTTTTTCTTTTCGGAGAGCTTTGACTTCGAGGGGTAAACCGCTGCCGAAAATGGTGTACAAATTCATGAAAATACAACAAAAAATACCAAAAATAGAACGAAAATACAGAAAATACCGAAAATACAAGGAAAATACGAAAAATACAAGCAAAATACCGAAAATACAAGGAAAATACCGAAAATACATGGCAAATACTGGCAATACATGCAGTTTGGCAACAGCGTCGAAACCGTTGAAACTACATGAGGCAACACAGCAACGGCTTTTTTCAGGTTGAGTTTGAATTTGGAAGCTTACACAAGGTTATGTTTCCGTCTCGGTCTCAGTTTCCGTGGAGGTCATTTCGAGGTTTCCGTGCTGTTTGTGCAGTTAACCAGTTAGTGTATTGATCTCAGTATTGATCTTGTGTTTTTTGGCGATTTAAAATATTTATTATTAAATGTAAGTGTTATTAATATTTTTTATTTTAATAATAATTAAGGTCAATGACCAATAATAATGTACAAAATAAAATGAAACTAAAAGACCTAGTAAGAACTCAGAGCTAATGCTCGAGATATTGTTTACTGTGATGAATCTGAAGACGAATCCGCTGAATTTGAATCATTACATTTAAAAGATTTTTCGACATCAATTAGTAATATGTCCATTGATTCACCTTATGTAGAAGTTAAAGTAAAACGGCTATAATTCAAAAATCATCATTGTGTTGGCTTTTAGATGAATACAATGGCAGGCTCAGTACAGACCGTCTTCAACGGTTCATTACAGGAAAACCCTCCGGTAAAACAAAGGAAAGAGCCAATAATTCGTTAATCCAATCTAGAATTAAAGCGGTTGAAGAGAGAAACTATGGACCAGTCATCTGATAAAGATCGCGATTCCGATGATTCGAACGAAGGCGATGGAGACCTAGAGCAAATGTCGGTCTCGAGTGCTTTATCAGAAACAGATGTTAATATCGAAACAGAAAAATATTATGCTGTTAGTTACGAGCAACAGTGATATATTGGAAGTCACAAAAAGAGTGGACAGTGAAAAATACAAACAAAGGCTTATATGTTATGGGCCAATTGAACTAATTCGCGCTGGGCCTTTTGAGTTAAAAAGGTGCGTTTTGCATAGTATCCCTAAAAAGTATACTCTCTAAGAAATATTTTGATTAGACACCCAAGTAGCACAAATACATTTATAATGGTCATATAACAATTTGTAATATAACAGTATTATTTTAAAAGTATTTTGTAAACTTTTATAGATAGATGTTTTTTTGCGAAATAATAGTACAATAAAATGTGTAGGACACGAAAAAAAATTACAGAAATAAGTAAGAATTATACAAATAGATGCTGTAACACAATCAAACAAAATATACTAAAAATTAAAAAAATAAAACGCAACAACAATCATAAATGACACAATTTACAAACACGGAAAAGGCCCCAACTTTATAAAATTATTTCATACGAATATTACTTAAGTTATAATAGCATCGTGGATAATAATAATAATTATAAAACAGATTTGAGTATTTTCTAAAACTTTTAATATAAGAGTTTTATAAGCTAGGTGATAAATCTACATATATAATAATTACGTCTCGAATTACGTTTAGACTATTTTACAACAGTTTTATAAACATTATTTCAAAATTTTATTACTGAATTTGAAAACGTTTATTAGATACGCGATTAGATACTAATAAAACCAAGAATAAAACTGTTTTATAACAGTCTTAAAAATATTTTAGTTAAAACCAATGTGTGTCGATTTAAGATATATTTGTTATATGTATTTATATTTTGGTTTCCTAATCCTATAATTGTCATAAATCAAATAAAATTTCGTATTTCTATGTCTCGAAGACAAATGACTTTTAATATGATGATCGAAAAATTGCTTTTACTAATGACGACATTGAAGACTGTATATTAACGAGTTTATTCTCGAAAAAGACATAAGTATGCAGAAAATACGTCGGAAAAAACATAAAGAAATACAGGAAAATACGAGAAAATACCATTCATTTTCGGAAAATACGAGAAAATGCCATGTATTTTCGGAAAATACGAGACAATACGACGTATTTTCGGACAATACGAGAAAATACAAGAAAATACCATGTATTTTCGGAAAATACCGAAAATACAGTGCAATAATAGCAGTATTGCCAAAAATACGGAAAATGGTGTACAGATTTTTAATCAGCGGTTTACCCCTCGTTTGACTTCAGAGAGTGTCGGCAATAACATTCCTTAAAATTTGATTCTGCTGCATCAAAATCCTGAAATTGTTGCCTAAAATATAAAGAATATACATATCATATTATGAAGGTAATTATTAGAAACAGGAGAAAACCTTTCTCATTGCATTTTTGACGTGTCAGGTTTTAATTTTTCCCACAGTTATTGGTCGGGATAAACAAGTGATTTTATTATTACTCTTAAAACCATAAAGAAGGGTGTGGTATCTTAATTAACCACTTTTAATAAACTGTATTAATATAGGGTGATGAGAAGAATTGAAACATATATTCGGTTTGATATAATTTAATAATGCAGGTGCTAAAATACGTGGAATTGAGACGTATTTTAGCTGACGTCGAATATTCAATATCGTTAACTAATAATCCTAATCAAAAAAACATCTATAGTGCCCAAGCTACGAACATACTAACAAATTATATTCACAAAGAGATACTACCTGTATTTTCGCAGGAGGCCGAATGGTATAAAAAAACACAACGTTTTTTAAACAATCACCCGGAAGTTGTTGTCACTAAATCTGATAAAGGGAATGTTACTGTGGTACTTTATAAGGAAAAATATTTTGATCTTGCTAATTCTATCTTATCGGATGAATCATATTATAAAAAAATCCCAAGAGATCCCACATCTACAGTTCAACAAAAGGCTAATAAAATTATCTCGAAATTAAAAAATAACAAAGAGATTATGGAGGGAGAGGCAAAAAAACTCACTATCTATAATTCTGTTTGCCCAAAGTTTTATGGCTTGCCTAAGGTGCACAAGCCCCAATTGTCTTTGAGACCTATCATTTCCTCAATCGATGCCCCTACTTCCAAATTAGCAGCGTTTGTCTCTGGCA
The DNA here is from genome assembly GCA_016904865.1 of Pissodes strobi. NCBI lineage: Eukaryota > Metazoa > Arthropoda > Insecta > Coleoptera > Curculionidae > Pissodes > Pissodes strobi. The sequence goes on along the minus strand of MU182017.1, from coordinate 35,636 downwards.
TTTTGGGCTCTGCTTATGATTATGGCAACCAATACTATATAGCGGATTCGTTTAAGTTCGCGGAGTTCATCAATGACTTTCAATTGCCTCCGAATTACGTCATCATCAGCTTAGATGTTGTATCCTTATTTACTAATATTCCCTTGGAATTGGTTATAAAAAGTATCCGAAAGAACTGGGATAAAATAAAAGAACACTGCAAATTAACCTTAAGCAGTTTTATAGAAATCATTGAATTCATTTTCAGCAACACATATTTCTCTTTTGACAAACAATATTACAAACAAATTTTTGGTACCCCTATGGGTTCAAAAATGTCTCCAATACTTGCACAGTATGTGTTGGATGATCTTTTGAATGAAAGCGTTCACAAACTGTCATTTAATGTACCATTTTTAAAAAAGTACGTTGATGACATAATTTGCTCAATACCAAGAGGGGGGGAGAATGAAATTCTAGATATTTTTAATAGCTGTCATCAGAACATTCAATTTACAATGGAAAATGAGACCAACAATTCAGTACCGTTTTTGGACACCAAACTTATTAGGACCATTGATAATAAAATTAATTTGGATTGGTACATTAAACCTACCAGTTCTGGAAGGTACTTGAATTATTTTTCTTGCCACTCCGAAAAAATGAAAATTAATCTGATACTTGGTTTAAAAAATAGAGTAATCACTATTAGCCATGCTTCATTTAAAGAAAAGAATCTGAAATTACTTTTCCGATTACTAACAGAAAATTCATATCCTAAAAATTTATTGAATAAACTTCTTTTCTCAACGCAATATAATGGTACCGACCAAAATAACACGAACGATCCAGCGAACGACTCAAATCCGAGACCGAGTTATGTATCATTTCCTTATATCAAAGAAATAACTCCGAAAATAGCCAATGTTTTAAAAAACGAAAATATTGTAATTGCCAACAAGAACTTAAAAATAATTAACAATCTATTTACACCTTTAAAAGATAAAATGAATAAAAAAGACATGGTTGGGACTGTGTATAGGGTTGGTTGCTGTAATTGTAATCAGAAATATGTCGGCCAAACATCGAGGCCTCTGAAGGACAGAGTGGTAGCACACAGAAGCGATATAAGACTTAGACCGGATGCCTGTGCTCTTTCCCAACACATAGTGAACTCAGGCCATGTAGCTGACTTTGAAAACATAGAGGTCTTAGAGGTAGAAAAAAATTCCTTTAAACGCAATTTTCTAGAAATGGTCCATATTAATTTTCAACAGAATGCTATGAACAAAAAATCTGATATAAATAACTTAAATATCATATATTCTAATCTGCTAAATAATTCATTACAGAAAACCAATAGGCCCAAAAAATGAGAATAATATAAATAAAAATAACAACAACACAGTTTTTTCGTTGTCGTGGATGCCTCGCAGTGTTGTGTTGATTGCGGATCTTTTTCGTTTTACTCTGTACGTGAACGTCCCTTCTATGTTGTCGTCGTGGTCTATTAAAAAGTATAATGTTTCTAACAATGAAAGATAAATGTGTTCACTTGTTGCATCGTCATTTTTTTGTGTCCTTTGATTTATACAATGGAAAACATTTCTAATATTTACAACTCATATACAGTAAGTGTTTAGTTAAGTTTTATTCTTTTAACAGTATGTACTAACCTTAGCTTATTATTGTAGTGTGACTGAGGAAGGATTAAAGTTTGATCCGAAAGCTTTCACAAAGTAAAAAGAGTTTTCTTTAACCTATGCCCCACCAATAAAGGGGATATAAAATTGGCTGCAACCCTACTACTTATTCAATTGTTAATAATACACAGCCGTGAAACATAAATAATATATATATATATATATATATATATATATATATATATATATATATATGCAATTCTTAGAATAGTTGCATTCGTCTTCGTCCATTCAAGCATGAAACTAATATTACAAAAGGTTTCTTATAATTAGAAATATCTACTACAAAGTCTTGATTGTTTAATTTAAAATGAGTTTTTTATCTTTTTTATTTTAATACTTTTCGTTCTCCAACTTAGCAACTTTCATACAACGTACCTTTTCACCTTGACTGCTTTACCCGTCTTCAACGATTAGAGATTTTACTTATTATTTTCCAAACTTAGCTTTTGTGTTTACGGAAACCATAAATCCAGCTTTAACCTTGCTTACAGAAATTTGACCAGGAATGTCAATCAGCCTTCCGCCATCTTATGTTCCATTTTCCAAAGGGGAGGCTATCGTTCTGACTTCGAAGAATTGCTTTAAAAAAGCCCAAAAGGAGGTCTTTGTCCAACCTTGGACAAAGATAACTGAGGTGCACTAAATATTCTCTAATATTTGTGCATACAAGAGAAATTGGCCAAAAAAGAATTTGTACCATTGGCCAGAGAACAACACGTTTTACTGAACTGCAATCTGTAATATGGTGTTTCTTGCAATTTCGGGAGGGACAAAAAACGCGGGAAAGCTACGTCGGTTTTTATCTGAGAGGGGGAAAACATCTTCTTTCTTTCTTTGACAGACTATTTTCACAATGCTGATTTGAGACAAAAATATATTGAATTGAAAACGATTAAGAACGATTTCCTTTCCGAGTGAAAGTTGGCTCTATTGTAATCTATTACACTGACAGCACAGGTTCGAATTAAGGGATCGTCCGTCCAGGTTCGAACTAAGGGGTTTTGAAGAACTGGCATATGCTAATTTAAATGCACAAATTGGGTTGTACCCGGGGTGAAATAAAACTATTCTGTGTTTAATTACTGCTCATTCATTCTACATACATACAGGGTGTTATCACCATATTATACGGCGAAAAACGATAGTTTATACACGTGTTGGGGTATTTCCCCAACAGTTATTATTAGATTCTGATGATATTAACTGCTCCTCTAAAACATCACTTTGTAGAGCATCAATTTGGTTTTTGATGTGTAAACATGTTACGCGGCAGTATGAGGGTAATCTCGGCAAATGGGACGGAAATGTGCACGCGGATCTAACGCCAGAATAAAGGCAATCAATTCCAAATAAGTGGTTGCCTATATTCAGGCGTCACGCGGCCTAAGGTGGCATCAGATTTTCATGTCTATATAGGATATGTTTACACATCAGTGTCTCGACTACTAGCAGACTTGTTCAATTTTTTTAGGCTCATATGAAATAAAAATTGCAAATAAGCAGTAAACATTTTAAACTTTGAAATATCGCGCAGATATGAGTATGGACGGTACTTGTTACGAAGGGTATTGCGGCTGGTCATTGACAATAACTGTGTAAAACACTTCGAGTATTATTATTTAGCTAAATCTACGACATTGACAATACCAGAAGCTTATATCCACATTTATCGCTCTGGCAAATGATCCAAACCCTTGTTTATATAAAAAAAAATACGAATAAAATAGCGAAACCCAATATGGTTTTCGGTTGGGTACTGGGGAAACTATGTTTGCTCTCAGGTTCTAATAAAATGGCGCAAAGACGTTAATTGTAAAGTTTGTGGTTCATACAAAGGCCTTCGACAAATCGTTCCATGAGAAAATTTAATAAGTACTTAGTACTAGAAGTGACTGGCACAGACAAGAAAGGCAATAACCACAAACCTTCAATGGGGACCAAGAGCTTCAGTTTAAGTGGAAAACCGGTTGAAATATTCAGAAACGCTATAGAATACATTGCTTAGAGCACCAAAATTATCGACGAATTTATCAATGACATTAGATACCCAAATGATACCGTGCTTACCAGTAATAGTTTAGAGGGACTACAGGAATCGGTAAACAAGACTGCTATCGGAGCAAGACATACAAGATCAAAAAGACCAGGTGCTTGATAGTTATTAAGAGTCCGATCCCTGTTGTAGATTCGATCTTGGTCGATTTTCTAAACAAACAGAGACTGCACATGGGTAGTATAAAATACCATAGGGGCTAGTTCTACAGTGAATTTGAAAATAAAAGCAAAACTTTTATGAATATTGTAATATGTTATTTAACTTGAAAATAACTTAAAGCTAGTAACTAAACAAATATAAACATTTAAAGTATCTAATTTTGGCGGTGCTAGAGTATAGACAATTTCTGTCGTTGCTAGGTATCGACTTCACATAAAGAACTGTATAATCAGTTATAATCCTAACAAAATATACGGTTATAAATACAATTTTGCAACTAAACACAGTTAAATGTTTATTAAAGGTGCTACGGAACCACTCAGTGTGAGCTTGAATAACTGAGATAACGCTGAGATGAAATACAGTAATATACAAGTAATAATAAAATGATAAATATTACCTTAATGTCCACAATAAGCTACTATGTACAATATATACACCAATTGACTAGCAACGTTCAACCGTTAAGCAGTTTATCTTGAAACACCGGGAAAGTCACTTAAAAACACTTACTTAGTATCTCCTTAGCTTCTATACAATGTACTTCTTGCAAATAAGAATGACTCAAGTTGGAGTGAATTGAAAATATGCAGTAATCTGCATGAATAGCTTCTGTTGGTAGCACAATGGCGTCGAGAGTTTATTTTACCTTGCAGAGTAATTTGCACCGGAAATCATCACACTGTATGAGTGTATAAGAGAAAACTTCAATTTAAGAAACGCGGTTTTAATACACGCAACAAAATGTATTATAAAAACACTATGCTAGGAACGCATAGGTAGGCTACACTCCGAGAAATGGAAATAGCAGCTATGGGAAACTTTATATTATAATAAAGCAGAGAGAATATTGGCCGTGCCAAAAACGCCCTTTACTTTTCGGCTTTTGAGAGAGTGACTGTAAAATAGTAAGTTTATTTACGTGGCCGAGTGCCACAAGGAACGCTTACTATAGCGTCTTACTTGTGAAAGAATCAGGAACAACTTCCATGGCCGAGTGCCACGGGGAGCGCGGATTATCGCAACTTACTTGGGAGAGAGTCGGGGAACAAGTCTCCCACGGCCGAGTACCACGAGGAGCGCGTACTATCGCCACTTACTTGGGAGAGTGTCGGGAAACAAGTCTTTTCAAGGAGGTGGGGAACGCATCTCTTCTCCCTTGGCGCGTGAACTTATCCTTACTACTGACATCACTTCCGTAAAGGACAGCTAACGTAAATATAGAGAACTTATGTAAAAACTTAACATCACCGATTGTCACAATTAAAACTATAAATTTTAACACAAACCTGGTCGAATTCTGCTGACTAGTTTTTATAAAATTTCATTATTATAGATCGTAATTTTAGTGACCCTAAAATTATAGATATAAATTTTAGGTTGGGTTAGTTGGCTATTTCCGGTAGTCGCTGTAGGAAGCACTGTGATTGGTCGGATGCGCTTCTGCTTGTAGCTGACCCTAGCTTGTGTTTTGAAATAAGTGAATTGTATGGTTCGCAGCACTTCTGCTTCTAGTTAAACTGATGATGAGTAAACGTTTTGACAAGAGATGACGCTAAGAGTCTCGCCACGAGTTTTTAAAGGGCATTGTTTGCATAGAAATAGGGCTCCTAGAAGGCTAATACATAAGAGTATATAAGCAGATCTACTCACGAAGGAAGAGAGACAAAATATCCATGTGTAAGACAGAAACGCTGAGTTTCGTAGCTTTTGCGCGTGCCTGTCTGTATAAGGGCATGTTGAGTATTAAGTTGGGCATTTTTCTCAAATAACACCGAAAACGAATTATAGTACTATCAAACACACGGCAATAATAAAAAACACAAGAACTCTTTACAAAACTGAACATCGAAAGTCGAAAAGCAAAGAAAACAAGAATTCATGATGGCGTCCGATCGGGTCCACGTCCTTGCAATCTCGCAACCTTTCCAAGTATAAGATATGTAAAGTACTAGGTTTTAATGTAACACAAAAATTATTAACATAATCAAAAATAAATAAAATAAATTTATAATATGAAACAGATTTTAAAAAATTCCGTTTCGGGGTTTACTACCCACGTTTTTCAGTAGTCATCTAATTAAAATACACATAAAACGGTAAATTTCTCCTGGTTTGGCAACGGTGTTGTTATATAAACTGCATGTAAGCAAGTAAATATAAGGTCCTTATTTACATGCCCGCGCAAGCGTATTATCACCCAACCCCTATTGTTTTCTCCCTTTCTCCGTGAGGGACTTCTCACTCTATCAGCCTTCTAGGAGTCCTATTTCTATGATTGTTTGGAAGGCGACACACAGTGGCGTGGAATATTAATATAACACGAATTAAATTGCTAGATTTGAAAACATGTTCAAATGGTTTTTGAACAATCCCTACAGAATCCGGTTGCAAGATTGTAGTAAAGTGTACTTACCTTGAATGCATCATCTACAATAATTTTCTCAAAATATAATGTCAGTACTGAACGAGCTAGAGCAGTATTGATCCCAATTAGGTTATTATATTCTGCTGTAAGAAATCTTCGCCTCCTTCTTTAAAGCAAAACTGATAATAGCCTTTTTCTACTATGTTCTATGGACAAAAAATGCAAACTTTCAAGTTGTGGGTTTATTGGCCAATGTCTAGACTTTCTTTGGTCGACCATGTCCTAAAAATGTTGGCACAAAAGAATAATCGGACATTTTGCTTAATAATCAAATATATTCAAACACTTGTTAGTTATCAATGTTGTCATGGAGGATAACTTAATACTACTATATGTCTCATTAGACACTCACAATCAACTTCTTTCAGTTTTGCGTAAACTCGCCGACTTAGTTGTTTTATCATTTTGGGCTTCCCACTCTCCATGATAAAGCCTTCCAAGACAGTAAAGCCCAAAATCCTAGACTCCGCTTTTAGGAACAAAAGGTATGTGGTGTTAGAGAAGCCAGTTTTGTGTTTCTCTAGAGTGCCAAATCTGGCCAAATTATGATATTGTCATCAGCAACTTTTTCATGTTGAAAACTGCGAAAAGCAGTTTCGATTGATCGATTGGTACTAGAGAAAGCAAAAAAAAAATCCTAATTATACAACTAAACTACCAATACTACCACACTCTTTAGCAATATTAATCGCTTGTTTGTTTAAAACTAATCCCGAGACTAATATCCTCATCGCTTAAGAATCGCTCAAAATAATTTATGTTAATGCACTCATTACTGAAATTATATGCGAATAAAGTAAAAAGTACATTAAGTATTTGATCTAAATACCAACCTGACCATCTCAAATGAATGTTAATAATTGCTTCGGTTCTTGTCTCCAAGAACTACGTTTATGCCGTGAAAACTCGCTCGAATTGAGAGGATCAGAGAACCGTATTTTCGAATAACGTCGTTTATAAAGTTTTGCTACACATAAGATCTAATGGAAATACTTTATGCCTGATGAATTAATTATTGAACATCTTGGAACTTTGGAGTCCTAAACTCGAAATAATTCGCATGAAAATACTGGCATTAATATTAGCTGATGCAAGGCATTGATGCATGCAATACAGGTAATCTTTCAATTTATTCCAGCAGGTTATTTATCAATTATTAAACCATAAGTAAAAAATCAACCTTAAAATATAAAATTGCTAACAAGCTGTAAATATATTTGAAACAAAATTTAAATCTCTCTACAAATGGTCATTGATCAAGCTTAGCAACATAGCAAGTGATAATTAAACTGCCTGATATCGAATGCTGACCTCATTCCCTTTCGGAGTAGAAATATTTTCTTGAATATTTATATCATTTGGATCTACAAGGATTTAAGTACCAAAATATCTAGGATAAGCATCGTTCGGGCTCATTTCCAGCCCTGCACATAACAGCACATACGTGTTCAACAATATTCACGAAGCTGCAACAAAAAGCCAATAGATTAACTGAAATTTTGCATTTCCTTATAAAGTCTCGAAATTTCTTGGATTGTTCGTTCTGGTACATTGAATAACCTAGTTGAAGGGTTAGGTACTGCTTTTGATAGATGGATCCGTTATTTTATCAGTGATTGGTTCCAGCTGGATCATTTGGGAATTTTAGGATAATATCCTATCAGTTTGATTTCTTATGGCGTAAACATGATCAAAAGTCCCACCGATCGATCATATTCTGGGTTCAATTTACAGTTGCTTTAATGTTGTGAAAGTCTGCATTATCTGCACAAGTGAACCAAATAGGAAATTCCTTCGGAAATTAAAACGAATAGTTGTTTAAACGTCAGCCAAAAAAAACAATAGATTTTTTGGGTATTTTTACAAATACTTAATTATAGGTACCCCACTTAAATTTAAATATATTTGTGTAGATCCATAGTGTTTCCTTATTGAACCTTGCTAAAGTAACGTAACCGCTATTCTTTGGGAACTATACTTCTTTAGCAACAATAGGTTTACCTGAAAAGAAAATCCTTTATCGTACTAAGTATAAAATTTAATAAGCTAGGTATCATTATTTAAAGTATCAGGGTGCTATTATATGATTTACTGTAAAGCTAGATTTATTTTCCCACAAAACTATGTCAGTTTTGTTATGGGATTTGACGAACTTTACTTTAGAATATATAACATATGATAACCATTACTTCCATATTTGTCACAATGAATAATAACGCCGAATAAAAGTAAATAATCGTCCTATTTCTGAATTTAAATCATTACAGTTTCTTTCGCATGTGTTTAAAAGTCGATTTATACGACATTATTAAAAATCTCAGGTACTACGATTATTTCGATAAGTTCAAGCAGACTTGAAACCAAGCGACTACTGGAGTGAAAATGGTGGTATAAACACTTGGGATTGACCTTTCAAGCAAGCGACTTAGAATCTTCGAGTCAAGTCCAAAATATTTTAGGGTTGACTTCAACCAAGCGACTTCAGATCACGGTATAAACAATCTGGTCAAACTTGAGAGCCATAAGAAATATCATCGCCAGTTGATGATTTATATATTTAAAATTAAGAGGTTAGATTTTATTTACTATTTTATTATTTAGAATATATCAACATGCTGTAAGAATGAGCATAAAGAAGGAATTGTTTACAATTTTGTACGCCATGTGCATGGTTTTTATGAGTCAAAAAATATATTGAACAGGTTGGGGTTACTTCTTACTTGCTTGCTTTACGTGTGAGTTGCGCATTCACTCAGAAACTCGGTTTTAAATGTTTCGGACCACCCAACTAAGGGCATCTGACCTCAGTCATAGTCCATTGTTTCATTTCACTCCCTCTTGCTGTATGTTTCGATGTGTACAAAATGCCCCTCCGCTGTCCAGTAGAAATGCAGCGTGAGCTGAATCTTTGAAAGTACAGACGGAAATGTATATTTCTTCTGGCTAGGACACCCGATTCTTCCTCGAGGAGAAACAACGGTCACTGAGCGATAGCCACGTCTTCACCCAAAATGGCGACTAAGGAGCCGCTACAAAACGCGTGTTGACTCGACCGAAGACGAAACGGAAGTCGTTAAGGTTACATTTTCTTAGCGTCGAAGCGAAGTTAGTTTTATAAACTGACAATTTACAAAAGCATCCAAAAACTAGCTTCAAAGAAGATTGAACGTAAGATTTAAGCTACTTTCATAATTTTATAAACTAAACTCCCTGGATTTAATACGAAGCAGCTACACTTTCAAGCGTGCTTGAAACTTTCGAAGTAAACGTAGTGACTATGAACAAAACTGACACGCTTCCAGAAACCTGCTGGAAGTTTATAATAACTTGGGGGATAACTCTCTTCAACATAGTCGATGATACCGTACGGACTGCCGATACAAAGACAACCTGCAGCGAAGCTTTCACGTATTCGACAAAACGACAAATGACTTGATTAACACAACACCATCAAACAACCAAAAACTTGATCAAGATCATCGAAACAAAGACGAAAAAATCAAAATACAAAATTATGTGCCTTACCTTTATAAGCACACAACTGAAGTGAAACTTCTGAAAGAGATATTAGGAATGATTTTTTTTTTTAGCTTTTTTTTAATTTTTTTTCATAAAGCAATTTTTTTCTTTCCATTTTTGCCATCCCCAACCTTGTAGTTCAACTCCTTGTCATTTTTTCGCCGGTACGTTTCTCTAACTTTTTTTTATACATTTTATTTTTCTTATTTCGTTTTATAATACTTTTATTAACGTTCCGAACAATTTTTTTCAATTTTTTTTTTTCGATCCGAGGCTCCATTGCAGATATTTCGGCAAAAACGGGTTTTTCTCCAAAATCCTCTTTTTTATTTAATAGGTACCATATAAATTTTGACCTCGTAGCTCTTCCCGTTCTTCCGAAATTAATTATTTTAGTTTTTCTTTCTCCCCCCTCTCCTGGCCGAACGGGTAGGGGTTCGGGGTCCAGTTTTCGTCCAGGATCCTCATTTTACCCCGGCTACACGTCCGAAAAATTTCAGCCCTCTAGCTATACTGGAACATTCATTAAATATTCACTTTGATTTCCGTTTAATGAGTCCGAAAAAATGAATATCAAATGTGATATTCATTTTTTCGGACTCTCGCTAAAGAAGTTTCACTTCAAAAACTAATGAACAATATAAGAACAAAACTAATGAACCTCATATATTAAGAAACATATTAATTATAACATAAAGCAGTGATGGCGGTCCGTATAGGAAACTGTCAAAAAGATATAATCTGAAGAGGAAAATATTAGCCAGACCAGAAACTAGGTATAAAACATAAATAAGACAAATAATGATATACATGCAGCTGAGAGCTGAGAAGAAGACAAACATTTTTACGGATAAATTAAATGTAGATATGAGTATGTTTAATGTAAGACACAGTGCAGTGTATCCGTGAGGATTTGCCACAGTAATTAAGGATAATAAACACTATAAATTTTGAAATAGTATATTACATAACAAATGTTGAAAGTACTTGTTTTCAAACGTTTTTAACGAGTAATCTAGATTCTAAAGAAAGCGATTAATATCACACGTGTGTTGAAATAGTGGATTACATAACAAGTGTTGAAAGTACTTTTGCACGAGTAATGTATACTATTTTTCTCGCGACCACCTATGAAAATAACACAAAAAGCATTCTTTAAATTCTTTCGAGAACGAATAATATCATACGCGTGTTGAAATCCAGTTTTCAATGTATTGAAAAATACTCGTTGCATCATCCACATCTGTCAAGTCAAAATGTTAAATCAAATATGCTGTCATATTCACAGCATCGGCTCTCTATTCAAATAGAGTCCTGTTGAAATTATTTTCAACACGCGTGTGATAAAGCGCTTTCTGTGTTTTTTTCATATTTTCATAAATGGTCATAGAAGATTGTATGTTATACATAACAAGTGTTGAAAGTACTGCATATCAAACGAGATTATTTAGCACGAGGCGTTAGCTCAGTGTAAAAGTCCTCCTAAGTAATGTACACTATCTTCCCAGCCAGTTCCTAAGAAAATGACACAAAAAACTGTTTTTTAGATTCTTCAGAAGACGATTTTTAATAGCACACGCTTTTCAATATGTGTGTTGAAAAGTACTTATGTTGTGTCATCCTCGCATGCATCAAGTCAAAATGTCAAATCAAAATCTCTCTCTCTCTCTCTCCCCCGAATAGCCTAAATATAGAACAGACACACATCGCGACAGAGCCTCGTATAGAGAAAGTGTAGATGTCGCTGTGCGCGCTATCACATAAAAAAACA
>MU182017.1:0-20000 GCA_016904865.1 Pissodes strobi | reverse complement strand
AAGAGCAGTCCAAACACAAGAAGCGGTCGTATCAAAGCATGGGATAGCTATTTGAGGATATTTATTTGCACCTCTAAATGATACCAAGTAGTTGTTAACCTGGTCGGTTAAGATAATTTAAAACGTTCTTAAATGTTCTGAGCAATATTTTCTGCTCATGGAATTATATAGTTTTTAGGTAATAAGCTGATTATGACTGGATGCGAAAAGTTGATGGAGAACTTCAAATATATTGAATAGTCCAATCATTTTGACTATAGTACGCCACGTCACGCCTTGAAGATGTCAGTCTAGATCATATCCAACTAAACCAAATCAAGTTGTCTTTATGAATAGAACTCGGTGAAAAGGTTTATTTTTGTCCCAATTTTGTGTTGATTCGCGAGAACAAAATCATGGCTTTTTGCCCATCAGAAAACTTCAAATAAGTCCTTCAAAGATTTTTTGGATATGCACTAGGAATTATTTAGTTGTTTATATATATTACTGACTATTCTAAAGTCCGCCACTGATCGATTACGCCTGTGAACTTCGTGATCTTTAGAAATCGATATGGCTTGCGATGTAGGTGGGTCGACATTTGAAACTCGTCTGACGTTTCGCGATTGTTATTTCAAGAACTTAAACCTCCGGCACGCTGGAACTTTATCTTGTTATGATGACGACATTGTTCACATGATTGGTCTTGTTTTATCTTTTGGTTTTCGTCTGCATATCCAATCCATCAGGAACGATGCCAATGAGTCAATAACACCATTGTTTCGCAGTTTCGTAAACAGCGCTACAATAGATTGTTTAAGGCGAACCTTCTTCTGTTCAGAAACAATTTCGATATGTAATAATTATTTTTCTAACCCAACTATCCACTATTAGCCCCGTCAAAAGCAAAATGAAGGTAATATCTTCGTATCGGTCGTAATACTATGAAGATGGTGAGCTTAATGGCCGATTTATTGGGTCAGAATTGAATGCAATTTAATTTTCTTCAAATATACATCACTGAATCATTTGAGCTAAATTTTTAAAATAAATTGGGTCTCATGAACGTAAGCTAACGTTGTATTAAGAACACGAATGAATGGTTTGGCAAATTAGGGCCCCAATAGTTCGCTATCTAGTAGTACATGCAAAAGATTTGCTATTTTCCTAAAAAAAAATATTTGGCTTTTAGTTCTAGATATTTTTATTGATTTTTATCTGTTTTTTATTTATTTTATTTTGTTCTGTTAAGTTCGCTCAAATACTTTTTTAAAGCAAAATATCAAGTAGACATACTTAATAATACTATAGTAATTAGTAATATGAGTCAATATAAGCAAGGTATTCCACTAACAAGGCGGTATTCGAAGGATATATATCAAGCCATACCTATATATTATGATATATACCTTTGTATATCATAATGTCTGTGATTGAATAAAAGGAGATTAATTTGGAATAAACGTGACACAACCTCTCATCAGCGTCAAAGTAAAATATATTACTTGAACAGTTTCGAATTCAACATTGGTTCTTCAAACGAAAAATCTTCCTTAAGATCTAGAGGAAGCAGCGTCAAGCGTTATTTTTAGACTTCGTCCCTGAAAAATCACGTGTAAGTGACTAACCGGCATGTAAAATGGTGTATAAAAAAGATACGATAAACAAACAGGGATAGACATATTGATGAGTTAAACATAGTACAAACAATTGGCCTTTATCTGCTAGAGTCTGATATTCCTTATTAAAGACATATTTTGATAAGTGTAAAATAATATATAAACCAAATGAAGATCTTGAGACGAGAGTTGGAGTTTCATATGTTTTATTACTTGCTGGTTTACCAAGAGGATAAATTATATGGAAATAATTGTGTTAACGATAGTTATCTTCGGAAGCAGTAAACTGGGCCTATGAAACCAATATTGACGATAACATTTACTAAATGTAGCGGGATGAGAGATTGTCGCCTTCCTAATTCTTCATTCCAATTCTCAAAACTTAAAACAAATATGACTAATAATAACGGGTGGCATTGATAAACTGAATCCTGTAGAGCTTATCAGGCAATGTATTAATATTTGACCTAAGCAATGTAAATATAACCTTTATAACACCATATCATAGCGAATATATCAATATGGAATGCCCCTTTTTAGAATTGCCTAATCGAAAAGAGTACTCTTGTCCCATCCGGGATGATAAATGCAGTTCACAGCGGCAACATTGCTATCTGTCAATTCGACGCGACGGGAGGAGGAAGAGAGAACGATTCGAGAAGCCGACCGAAGCGTCTGTACCGCGGCTTACCTAAATTTAAATATTGTTTCTTTTTCTGTAAAATAAATATAGTTCATTAAAGTAACTTTTGTTAAACATCCTGTGTGTTTGACTGGTCCTTCGAAGGAGAGAAAACCCCCAACATTTTGGTCCAATCGAGCCAGATACGATCCTGAAGCAGAGCAGCCTTTGAAAACAGAAAAAGCCATAACCGGTGAGCCCGTTTCATTATAATGCGATCCCTTCTATTCCCTAAAAATATATCGTTCCTGTAGAATTTAAGCATGCATTTTGCTTTTAGTTGCCTAATTTAGTAGTTAGTAATTTCTATTATTGTTTTGTCGATCGTATTGATTTAAAATCGTTATTATCGAAATTCAGGGAAAAGATACGCCTTCGGTTGGTCTCTGTCACATTCGTATCTCGTTCACGTATAACACATATGAATTTAAATTTAAATCGACTTCATAATATCGTAATTAGTTATATAGATATCGGATTATCAATTCAGATATACCTAACTGAAACTCGAATCGAAATATCGTATTTCTCATTTGAATTATTGATACACGCAGACACGCTTATCAATTATTATTATTGGTCTCGTTCTATCGAATGTAGGAGGCGAAATATCGTTAGCAATATACTCGCTTGTTGAAATATATCGAATTAGGTACCCGTATTTCCTCGTGATTTAACAGTAACAGACTGAACTGCCATTTTATCGCTTGAATTTAATTTAAACAATGCCTAAAAAAGGTAAAAACAGACAAGCGGATGTTAGTTCCGCGGATATCGAAAACGATGAAGTTTTAGAATTCTTGCATGCACGATCGGTAATCTGTGAAAGATTAGTTAGATTTACAAATTTCTTAGAACAAATATCGTTAGAAAACGCTAAAGAATATCAATTTGAAATAGAATCGCGTTTAAAAAGTGTCGAAGACGACTTTTCGGAGTTTGATAAAATTCAAACGCGGCTAGAGTACTTAAATTCGGATGAAAAAGAAAATAGACTAAACACCGAATCGTTATTTTATTCAAAAATATCGAAAGCTAAACGTTTTATCTCGGAATGTCAGGAATCTTACAAAATTCCAGTAACCTCTGGACACAACGCCATCTGTAGTCTAGATGGCGCGGCTGGACATCAGCCTAGCGCTATTGCAACGTTGCCAGACTTGGGTTTACCTAAGTTTTATGGGAATTGCGAGAATTGGTATAGTTTTTGGGACCAGTTTCAAGCAATTGTAGATAGTAGGTCTGATATTAACAAGGTCAGAAAATTAATGTATTTAAAATCATGTTGTCAGGAAGACGCTTTAAAAGTAATCGAAAACATTGACTTAATCGCAAATAATTATTCAATCGCAGTTGAATTATTAAAAAAACGTTATGAAAATCGCAGAGCCATAATAAGTTCGCATATTAACGTTATTTTATTTAATCTACCGAGTGTCAACAAAGAGTCTCCTGTTTATTTAAGAAAGTTGCTCGATTCATTACATCAACATTTATCAGCTTTAGAAAAATTACAGCTACCGGTTAATTATTGGGATGCGCTCTTAATACCGGTAATATTGCAAAAACTAGATGAAAGAACAAAAAGAGAATGGGAAAGTAAACTCAATGATCAAAATTTACCAACAATGAAAGAACTTACGGATTTCTTAACAAAGAAATGTTTTACATTAGAGGCAGTACAAGTAAATAATCAAAACAAATTACCAGATCAAATCTATCAATATAAAAAGCCACCATTACACGGTGTTAGAAGGGTTGTAGGACATATTCACACTAATGAACAGATACAAACGCTCAGAAACGTCAAAGAAAATAGTCATTACTCTTGCATAATATGTAAAGAAAAGCATTTTATTTATCATTGTCCACGTTTTGCTAATTTAACTTTATCGCAAAAATATAACGAAATTAATAAAAACAAACTATGTGCAAATTGTCTAAGATCCGGGCATAACAAAAAAGAATGTTTATCAAGCGGATGCAAAAAATGCAATCTCAAACACAATACGACTTTACACGTAGACAATTATAAACATCAAAATCGGTTTAACCCAAATCCTATAAATGTAGAGCAAAATAGGAATGATAACAACCAAGAATCGAGAGAAGTTCAGGGCGGGCGGCAAAATTTAAACGCGACGTTACCGCTACCTTTAACGGGTGAAAATGCTAGACCAACGATGTGTATTATCGGTCAGACCATTTCAGATATAAATGACAATAAAAATGAAAATGAAATTCATGAAAACAATAGCTTTGCTAACAGCCAAAATAATATGATGCATTCGTTTGCTACGATCGATTCAAATCAGGTTTTGTTGTCTACAGCTACAGTTTTAATACAAGATAATGATAACAAGTGGGTAAAAGCCACAGCTTTACTTGACTCAGGCAGTCAATCAAATTTAATTAGCAGGCGATTTTTAGAAAAACTAAAATTAAAAGGTGAAAAAATAAATATTCCTCTAACCGGTATAAATAAAATAGAAACTCAAATAAATAGTAAAACAGTTGCGAAAATAAAATCGCTTTATGAGAATTTTGAAATAAAATTACATCTTTTAGTATTACCGGAGATAACAGAAAATCTTCCCTTACAAAAATTTGATAAAACGCGTTTATCTATACCACATGAAATAAAATTAGCTGATGAACAGTTTAATATTCCTAAATCGATAGATCTTTTAATCGGTGCTGAAATATTCTTTGATTTACTTAAATGTGGAAAATTCAAGATAGGAAATAATCTACCGGTATTACAAGAAACAACGTTAGGATGGGTGGTAACGGGAAATCTATCTTTAGATCGATATGGAAATAAAAATAATCGTAAAATATGTAATTTTAGTAAAATTACGAATCAAATATTAAACGATAGTTTGATTAAATTTTGGCAAATAGAAGAGTTCGAAACGAAAATTCCTTTATCAAAAAATGATCAGTTTTGTGAAAACTATTTTATAGCGACTACTAGGCGAAAAGAAAATGGAACTTTTGTGGTAAAATATCCATTTAAGCAAGAATGTGAAAAACAATTAGGTAACTCAAAGGCAACAGCCCTTAAGCGATTTAAAAAGTTAGAAAATCGGTTTTCTATAAATGAAAATCTAAAAACCCAGTATATCCACTTCATGAGAGAATATGAATCAATGGGTCATATGTCGTTTGTTGCAACATTAGATAAGGACGAATCTATAGAACACGAATCATTTTTCATGCCGCATACAGCGGTTATTAGGGACTCTGCAGTAACTACGAAATGCAGAGTTGTATTTGATGCAAGCGCGAAAACAAGCACAAATGTGTCCTTAAACGATTTGTTGTTAGTAGGCCCTACTATACAACCAGATCTATTTTCAATTTTGCTTCGCTTACGACTTCGAACATATGTTTTATGCGCAGACGTTAAGATGATGTATCGTTGTATAGAAATAGATCATAGTGAACGTTTATTTCAAAAGATTATTTGGCGCGAAAATCCCGATCATGAATTGAAAATATACGATTTAAATACCGTAACATATGGTACTTCAAGTGCTCCATTTCAAGCAACACGATGCCTAAAAGAAATAGCTAATTTAAACAAACAAAAATATCCGCGAACATCCGAAATTATTGAAACTTGCTTTTATATGGACGACTTACTTCTTAGTGTAAATTCGATAAAAGAAGCAAAACAAATATACCACGAATTATCAGAAATACTGTCAAGCGCAAATTTTGAATTACGCAAGTGGTCCTCAAATAATCGAAACATTTTAAATTATATTTTAACAACAAATGATAGTAAAGACGAGAATCTAGTTTTATTTCAAAAGGAGAAAGAGCTTAAAACGTTAGGTATAATATGGGATGCGAACAACGACAACCTAAAATATAATATTGATATTAACATAGATAAACATAAAGTTACAAAGCGCGCTATGCTCTCTATTATAGCACAAATATTTGACCCTCTTGGATTAATCGGACCCGCAATCGTTAAAGCTAAATTGCTTATGCAACAACTTTGGCATTTAAAATTAGATTGGGATAAAGAGGTTCCCATAGACATAAAAAATAGTTGGCTACAATTTTCATCTCAACTTCATTGCTTAAATAAAATAACAATTGAACGCCATGTATTATCTACAGACGCTCAAAAACTCGAGCTTATAGGATTCAGTGATAGCTCTGAAAAAGCGTATGGGGCATGTGTGTATATATCGTCAATCACCAAAAACGGAAATATAGTTAAACTTTTAACAGCTAAATCTCGTGTAGCCCCACTAAAAAGCCAATCGTTACCACGTCTTGAGCTGTTAGCAGCAACTTTACTGGCAGAATTAATTTTCAAAATTAAAAACACTCTCGATATAAATATTTCTAAAACAACCTATTTCACGGATTCCACGATAGTACTTTCTTGGTTAAAAATAGAACCCTGCAATCTCAAAACCTTTGTAGCTAATCGTATAACTAGAATTACCGAACTTTCGAAAGTAGATGATTGGAAACATGTAAAAACGAAGGATAACGCAGCGGACATTATTTCGCGAGGTTTAAACCCCGAGGAATTAATAAACAACAAAGTTTGGTTTAACGGCCCAGAATTTCTAACAAATGGAGCTTACTTAAACTCTTCAGAAAATCTCGAATTAGACTTAGAACAAATACCCGAATTAAAAAGTCAATCATTTACTTTACTGGCTAGGGAATTACCGCAAAATTTAAACGATGAATTTGACATTTTTGAGAGATATTCTACCTACTCAAAATTGTTACGAATAATTGCTTATATCTTAAGATTTAAGACTCGTTGTTTAGATAAAACTAAATCAATTTCAAATCTCTTAACTATAGAAGAGTTGAATTATGCTGAACAAAAATCAATTATCCTAGCTCAATCTCAAGATTTTAAACAAGAAATTACAGATATCAAAAAGTTTAATTGTGTAAATAAACAAAGTAAAATACGTAGCTTAAATCCCTTTTTAGATCAGCAAAACATTTTAAGAGTAGGGGGTAGATTGTCCAAATCGGAATTAAACTTTAATCAACAGCACCCTATAATTTTGCCAGGCAAGCATAAATTAACGTATTTAATAATCTTAGACCAGCACCTCAAAAACTTGCACGCAGGTACTCAAAATTTATTGTCAATTATAAGATTAACCTTTTGGCCTGTAAATGGTAAAAATGCAGTAAAACAAGTAATAAAATCGTGTGTTAGATGTTACAGAGTTAACCCTACTCCATGTAAGTTTTTGATGGGAAATTTACCAAGTACTAGAGTGACTCCTAGTCGACCCTTTAGTAACTGTGGAGTCGACTATGCTGGACCAATTTTTATAAAAGAAGGTAATTTACGCCGCAGTAAATTAGTAAAAACATATTTATGTATTTTTGTTTGTTTTTCTACCCGCGCAATCCACATAGAACTAGCAACAGATTTAACTTCTTCTAGTTTCTTAAACGCATTAAAAAGATTTTGTGCTCGTAGGGGAATGCCTTCGAACCTTTACTCCGATAACGGCTTAAACTTTGTCGGAGCTAACAACCATTTTATCGAGTTATATAGACTTTTAAACGATCCTAAACATAAAGAAACTGTTTCGAATTTTTTAACGAACGATAAAATAAAATGGCATTTCAGTCCTGCGCGATCCCCCCATATGGGTGGACTTTGGGAAGCGGCAGTAAAATCTACAAAGTTTCACTTAAAGCGTGTTTTAGGCGAATCGTCCTTGAATTTTGAAGAAATGTATACGCTACTGGTTCAAATTGAAGCATGCTTAAACTCTAGACCCTTAACTCCTCTATCAAACGATCCGTCAGATTTTCTTTCCCTAACCCCAGCGCATTTTTTGATCGGGAACTCACTGGCAAGCCCTCCAGAAGAAGACGTTAGGGATGTTAAAACCACCAGGTTGGATAGATACCATCGACTTCAGCAGCTAAGGCAGCAATTTTGGGAGAGATGGTCGAAAGACTATTTAACACAGTTACAAACTCGTACTAAGTGGCAGCAGAACATTCAAAGTGACTTACAAGTTGACTCGTTAGTTGTCCTCATCGAAGACAATGTCCCACCTTTAAAGTGGTCCATGGCAAGAGTTATTGAACTCCATCGTGGTTCCGACAATGTTGTACGAGTAGTGTCAGTTAAATTACCCAATGGTAATGTTCTAAAACGTTCGATAAACAAAGTTTGTTTGATGCCAATTGAAGTGTAATAATCGGACTTACTATTCAGACTTTATCGCCCAAGCCACGTTCCTATTTGCTTTGTTGAAAAGGAGCTTTTCAAGGCGGGCGGCATGTCCCATCCGGGATGATAAATGCAGTTCACAGCGGCAACATTGCTATCTGTCAATTCGACGCGACGGGAGGAGGAAGAGAGAACGATTCGAGAAGCCGACCGAAGCGTCTGTACCGCGGCTTACCTAAATTTAAATATTGTTTCTTTTTCTGTAAAATAAATATAGTTCATTAAAGTAACTTTTGTTAAACATCCTGTGTGTTTGACTGGTCCTTCGAAGGAGAGAAAACCCCCAACAACTCTCTTTCATTAAAATTTATCATTGCTTAAATAAAGTGAAACTTTTATTCAGATCTGGTTTATTTTTATTCTTGGCAAAAACTTCAATATATTCCTGCAATAGAATATAATGGAATTCTAAACGTCATGCTTATTCACGGTAAAAAAGATATGCTCCAGATTCAGCGAAAAGCGACGGTAAGATCCTAAAGCAATTACCACCTTTTTCTTCATTAGTCTTGATTCATCCAACGGTGGATATAGGCCTCTTCTAGTTCCCTCCATGTTTTTCTTTTCTGACTTTTCCTCATCAATCATCCAGCAATTTTATTGCCATCTAGTTATCTTCTTTTTAATCTTTCCAAACTGTTTTAAGATTTCCGCGTCTCTATTATGCAGTTCTATGAGTCCACCTGTTTATGTTCTGCAATTGCAATTTTCTGTGTTCAACCCCTTTTCAAAGAATGGTCTCTGCCGTCTCCAGTTAAGACTCGCAACACGATGTCTATTGTTTTTGCAATTTTCTCGAAATACATTGTACCTGAGCGTTCCCGTAAAATAATAGTTCAAAGACAAAACTTTAAATAATTCATTTTAGAGTTTTTTATGGCAGTTGCACACACACTAAACGGAGATTCTATGGCACTTGACGAGCGGTGTGTGTGCGAAGATGTTGATTGACACCGTTCTTGAATAGCTAGTTGTAGGTTGTAATTTGGGTGAAACAGATGTCCTGGGAGTCAGCTCCACAGTGATGTAGTGCGCCAGACAAAGGAGTCCTTGTAAGGCGAAGTTCTAGGTATTTCCAGTTGTATGACGAACGGGTGTGCCCTTGTCGTCTGTCGTGACTGTCTCATCGGCGTTGCTGGGAGCGGGATGATGCGGGACAAATCCTCAGAATATCTGCGGTGAAAATATCTGTAAATCGACCAAAAATGTCTACGGTGTTCCAGACTATCTAGATCTCAAGTCAACTCCGGGTCGCCGACGGGACGCACAGCTCTTTTCTGAATAGAATTCAGCGCAACCCAGATGTGTGAGCAATATTCTAAGCATGGTGTTATTTGCGCTTTGTAGATCAAGAGAAGCTGCTGCGGTGTGTAGAGCTTTTTGTTGCGAAATAGCGCACCAAGCATCTGCGAGGCTGATTTTGCGATGTTAGCAACGTGGTCATGCCAGGATATAGCCCAGTAGTCCGATTGACGAGGATGAAGGAATGGCCGATCCTGCCATAATGATGTCAGGGCCCGCCATATTGGTTTTTTTGGTAAACGTGGCTGCTTGCGTTTTTGCTGCATTGTTTTTGCCCCAAGTTCGAACTTTCACCAGATCTTGATTAATGGTTGTAATCTGCTCCTGTTTGCGGTGATAAGTCTCAGTTGCTGGGTAAAGGTTTTTCTGATCTAAATTTGGAGATAAGGGTACTGTCATCTGCAAAACTGTAAACAGGATTATTGATTTCGGTCAGCAGGTCATTAATATAGATGAGCAACAGCGCCCTGGGGCACGCCTGCATTAAGGGTGAATGTGTCTGAGATGTACGTATCGGTCCATCAACTGCAACGTGCACAGTTTGGTTCTTAAGGAAACTGGCAAGCCAGATGCAGAGCAGCGGCAGTCCAAAAGACGGCAGTTTGTTGAGCAATCCGCAATGCCAAACTCTGTCGAATGCCTTCGAAAAATCCAACGCAACCGCTCGAGATTATCCGTAGTTCTAAATTGCCCTACTCCATATTATGAAGGACATAGGCCAATATATTATCTCCGGTCGATCTCTCTTTGCGAAAGCTGTAATTTTTCTATTGGTCTCGAAGTACTTGAGTAGTTAGTTGCTGATTGACTACACGTTTCATGACTTTGGAGACTATTGGAAGCAAACAATTGGGCGATAGTTTAAAGGCGTGGTTTTCTTGCCTTTTTTGAAACAAGTTGCGCTCGAGAGATTTTCCAAGTAAATGAGTAAATCCCTTTTCGGTAAGTTTGAGAAAAAGTCCGGAAAAATGAGTGTTAGTTTAGTTCTTTGGCACAGTTCTTTAACACGATGGCAGGTATTCCGTCCAGTCATGATGCCTTCTGTGTATCTAGCTCTTTGAGGATTTTACGAATATCACGATAATGAAACTTAACTTCTGCCCAATGGCAAAAGTTAAGTTTCATCATCAAACATGGTGGCCAAAATGTTTTCATCGCACACTACCTTAAACGTCCCACAAAGCAAGGTTCTCCGTACCATATCCAACGTTAACACTACAATTAGTGTTAACGTTGGATATGGTGCGGAGAACCTTGCCTTGTGGGACGTTTAAGGTAGTGTGCGATGAAAACATTTTGGCCACCATGTTTGCTTTTTCCTTAACTGTAGTCGCCGTGACGCCGCGGTCGTCTGTCAAGGGTGGGAGAGACGTTTTTGTAAAGTTGTTACTTCTGTCTTTGCTACCGACCAGAAATTCCTGAAGCCACTGGGGCATTGCAAAAATTGATTCCTGATTCTGTGATCTGTTTGCGACTTTCAGCGGTCTATTTTTTCTGCCAGTACTTGTAGACTTGCTGAGTTGATATATGGACTGCTAGTTTCTTGTAGAAAAAGCCCCTACATAGCTCACTCCTCACTCTATTGATATCTGTGTAACTCTTATTTTTCTGTAGTTTTTTTATTGGTTTACGTTTTCTCATCCGTATGTGGATACACATAGTAACAATGTAGCTGTCATACCGGATGGCCCAACGAAAACTGTGCACCTGGATTTTCAGTATTTAAAATGAAAATCAGGGATCCTTTAACTTCAACCCCTAAGCAGGAATGCCAGTTAGCCCCAAAATTTTTAATGGGAAGGTATTTTTACCCTGATTAGAACCTTCAAGTCGCTGCTATTATCCCCGTTGATATGACAGCTTGTCAAAATCTCTGGGAAAAAGTTCTTAGTTAATAATTAATTATTGACAAGAGCTACAGACTTCAAAATTAGGATATGAAGAATAGTAGAAGTGAGATATGACCCGAGAATAACAACCGCAGAGAAGCGACAAAATCCGTCGGCACCTTTGAAGTTGGAGGGCCAAGTTCAATCTGTCATATGTGACAGATGGCCGGTTTAATACACTAAGATAAATGTAATGAAGGAAAATGAAATGCTATACACCGATAAAACATGTAATTAATTACATGTAGTCCAATCAACTTTCGGTTAGTTTCATTTATTCTCAACTTATTTTAATAATTCGAAGCGGTTCCGAGTTCCGATACGTTAAAATCAATTTTAATAGATTTGGCTAGTTTAGGTTAGTCGTCGATTCAACTTTCGGTTAGTTTCACTAGATACGTTATAATCGATTTTAATATCCGGGGAGGTGGGGGGTATAATTCCCACCCCACTGATGATCCCGTCATATGGGGTCATCACTCGTCATATTTTCGATCTGAGGCTCCGTTGCAGAGATCAGCAAAGATTCCCAAAATCTCCCGTTAAATTAGAGCCCCTTTCCGTAGCCCCCCCCCCAGGAGGTGCACCTACCATAAAAAAAATTCGACCTCATAGCTTCCCGTTCTACCGAAATGAATTATTTTAGTTTTTTCTTCTCCCCCCCCCCCCCCCTTTTGGCCAAATGGGGGGGGGAGTCCAGTTTTCATCCAGGATTTTTTCTGACTTTACCCTCGCTTAAGAAATCACTTCAATAATAAACCAAAGGAAACTGGCGTTAACGCAAAAATTTTGTCGTCGACGACTGCACTAAACAAATCTCGGACTAAGCTTAACTGACAAGCACGTGGAGATGACAGTTGGCCGGTTTACCTCCCACTCCAAATGTTTGGGCGGGATTTATGTTGTCGCTTCTCTGCGGTTGTTATTCTCGGATATGACTGTATCGTTTTGACGTGAGTAAGTTTCACCTGTAAATTTATTTGTAATTTTTTTCTTAGAGAAGGTGAATAGAAAAAAGTCTTCACTTGCTTTACTAATTTGGTTATTAAATGCTAGAAAGGATCACCATTTACATCCATGCCTACATTTTCAAAGCGTCCATCTTACATTACGTAACATTTTTGGTGTAACTTGGTGACATTCATGAATTATACGATTTTGCAAATCATCCAATGATTCAGGCTGGGTAGCACACATTTTAGACAGTTTATACCGTAAAATCGGTTACGATGTACGGTATAAACTGTGTTTTAGACCTCAGCTGACCCCATAAAAAAATGTCTATTGAGATCAAATCAGGCGACCTTTGTGGCCACTCAAGTCCAGTTTTGGGGAAAATTTTCATCTTAAAATTGACGCATCGGTTGGACGAAATGAGGAGGTGCACCATCCTGCTGAAAAATTATAGTTTCATGGGCTTTCAGGATGTCGTTCGTTGAGCTTCGTTGCGGTTATTCTTGCATTGTCGCTATTTCTATTAAAAAAAAAGATAATTTCTACCCTATTTACCATGGAATAAGCAATTTTGACTTTACTCAAAATTAACAATCGATTTGATAGAAATCTAACGTCTTAAAATCACGGCAAATAGGACACACATGTTTACCTTTTTTAAGAAAAACACAAAATAATTAAAAAATCAGTGCTTAAATGTCAATCTTTTTAAGGAGACACTTTTTCCAATTGGCTACTTTACTATTCGAACCCTCAAATCGAGGCGCCATCTTGTACACTTGCCGTTTCATACTCTATAGGGATCTTTCTACCTATAAATATAAAACCTAATATAAAAATGAGATTACCAAAGGCAGCACATGCTTATAGTTGGTCTCGACATTATTGGGACCCTAAGCTATAAGGGTTGTGAGGCTGTGTAGTTGTCGCAAATAAAGTATTCTTCAAACTTAAACAACACTAGTTTTATTTTAAGTTTAAACTGGACTGAGAACAAAATATAATAGAGATGTGGCGAGAATTTCGAATGTCTGTATGTAAAAATGTACTTGAGGTTTTACAGCATCCGAATGATCCGCATAGGGTCATCGAGTGATTAATAAAAATCATTTATAATTAAAAGTATCATTTCAAAGGCGTCCAAGTGTAACAAAAGAAATAAAATATTCAATTTCGTCAATATGATAAGACCGATAAGAGGTCAATTGAGCAATGTCTCCAAGCGCGAAGAAATGAACTTAAGAAGATAAAAGTAATTTATGTATCGTGCCAAAATTATGAGATTCTGGTGTAAAGAACCAAAAAAATTACTTTCTCGAAAAATAGATAAGCAAAAAATAGAATCTAACAACGTGTCACTAGCGCGCTTTAGCTTTCATTGCCAATTTTAAATGTTGGTCTGTAATAAATGCGGTATAAAACCTTTTCTGTTGTTGTGTTGTCGAATAACGCTATTTTGGTCGGTATTCATTATCTTGCCAAAAAAGTATTTTGAAAATATTTTCAATGCCAACTTGCCTTGTCTTTGCTACATGAGTAGTTAACATTACTGAAATCTAAATCAATTTTACCAAGTTGATTATTAAGCAAAATAAAACGATACGTACTCGTTCTAAGAACAAACCACATAACACCTTTTCTTTGTCGACATTTTTCACAAGAATTGGGCCGATCTTGTTACTTCATCTGTTTAGACTTGGAAAACGACAACATAAACATATCGGGTGATATCAGAGATAGGCGGTGAGGGGTAGGTAGGAACCAAAACCAAAGACATATAAAATTGTTTTTTATAAGTCTTTGGTAGGAACTTATACATATCCTACTCTATATTTTACACGTTAAAAAAATCTGCAAAGCCATTTTCTACATCAGAAAAAAATTTAACTTTTTGTTTATTTAAATAATAAAATATATAAATAAAAATACTTTTATCTTACTAAAAAAGAGTGTTACGAAACAAACGAAACCATTCTGAGTCTACAAAAGGTTTATACAAATATCATAAACAAAATGATAAACAAAATGATAAATCAGAGTGAAGCTTGAAATATTAACATAAGAAGACTTAATCATAGTAAATAAACTACAGTCCCAAGAAAGTCAATATTCATCGGATTTATTACTATCTCTAATCTTCAGGTTGTGATATAGGGTAGCATTTTCGAATTTTGAGAAGATGGTGAATGGACATCTCACTAAATTGAAAAGAATATTTCCAACTGAGCTCAAGCAAGAAGCAGGAATAGGATTTATGATATGGTATAATAGAGGGGTCGCTCGGCAAGATTTGCCCTTCAACATGTCAACCACAATTGATCTTTTGTGTATACCCTTCTACGTCTGTCAATTATGCAGGTGTTTAAAGAGCAGGTCAGTTGGTCGTTCGTATTAAAATCGTCTGTTTTTTGTGACTTTTGGATTTCAAGGTACGCCGATATGCCTTTTGCCTTTTGTTTCGGTGTGTAAAAGTTTGACCATTATTCGTATCTATAAAATGGTTATCTCCTATACAATGTTTTGCTAAGCCAGAGTTTTTAATATTATGTAAAGTCGATTTTTTTTGTGTTCTTTAATCCTACTATTTAAGTGTCGACCAGTGTGTCCTACGTATACAGCTTCACAGTTCACACAATTTATTATGTAAACACCAGATTTAGATTGTTTGTCAATTTTGTGTTTATTGTTTATTAGTATTCTCCCTAGATTATTCTTCTTAACCAGAATTGTTTTATAGCCAAATTTATTTAATTTTTTTTAAACTTTATCTGTAATTTTCGGAATATAATTGATCGATTTTACATAATATTAAAAACTCTAGCTGGCAATTATATAGAAAATAACCATTTTATAGATACGAATAATGTCAAACTTTTACATACCGAAACAAAAAGCAAATGGCTGACCCTTTTGGAGTACCTAGAAATCCAAAAGTCACAAAAAAACAGACGTTTTAAATACGAACGACCAACTGACCTATGCTCTTTAAACACCTGCATAATAATTGACAGTGCAATAAAAACAAAATACCGTCAGGCGGTTTAGTAAGATATAACAATTTATATTTTAGTATTCAACAACTCTTGATAAAGGCCTCCTCAAGCCAAAACATATGTAGAGAAAAATATCTCATTAGTTTTATCTAATTTTTTTGCAACTTGAGAAGCTCTTTGGTGTAATTACGCGAGTGAGAGTCTTTGCCCAGGTGCATTGGCCCCGAATTGGCCCTTTCCGCCTTTTTCCCCAATATCTGAGTTCATTCATTACGTGTCCTCTAGTGATGCCACATAATGCTTCATCGCCTCTATCTGGATGTCTTTCAGAGTTTTAAGGTGACCAGTCAAGTTTCCTGACTTCAGTTTTTTTGTTTGACTGACTATGCGCCTCGCTATGCACACTGATCCTGGCCTCCTTTCCTATACAT
This sequence comes from Pissodes strobi, assembly GCA_016904865.1. Taxonomy (NCBI): domain Eukaryota; kingdom Metazoa; phylum Arthropoda; class Insecta; order Coleoptera; family Curculionidae; genus Pissodes; species Pissodes strobi. The sequence continues at coordinate 3,898 of MU182017.1, read as the reverse complement.
ATGTGCAGCGGAATGAGGTCAAGTAGGGTTTCCAGAGCTGCTGTGGGGCACGTTTTCATAGCCCCTATTATGCTCAGACAGGCAAGCCTTTGTACTTTTGTTGGCTTTCGGTGTGTGTTTATTTCCTTTCCCAGCTTTTTACCCACCACACTAAGCAGGCGTAAGTTATAATAGGCTTAACAACAGTGTTATAGGACCACCAGATGATGGAGGGTTTTAGCCCCATGTTCTACTAAAGAGTTGCCGACAGGCTCAGAGTGATGCCGTTGCTTTTTTCTTTCTAGGTGTGGGTTCCAGGTTAATTTCTGGTCAATAACGATGCCAAGATACTTAGCCTTTTTTGAAAGCTCTACCGTTGGCCCTCTCAAAATGGGTGCTTTAAGGTTCATCTTCCCTCTTTTTGTGAATGGGATCACTACGGTTTTGCTTGGGTTGACATTTAGTCTTTCCTGTGTACACCATGTCCTGACAAGGTTGAGTGCACTTTGCATACGTTCTGAGAGGACGTTGTCATGCTTACTTTTTATTATTATAATTAGGTCATCTGCGTAACCTTGGACTTCAAGGCTTGCTTCAATCAGTCTTACCAGTAGGTCGTTAACAGCCAGAGACCACAGCATGGGCGATATGACCCGTCCTTGGGGCATTCCTTTATTACTTTGACTGTGGCGGTTGTTTCTTCAATGGTCGCGGTAGCTTTACGGCTGGTTAGCATGGATTTTATCCATTGTGTAGGGGTTACTTCCACTTCTCTGCGGGTTGTGGCACGCTTAATGGATTCATGTGAGGTGTTGTCAAATGCATCCTCTATGTCTAGATATGCACTCAGCGCCACTTCTTTTTCAGCCAGTGTCTTCTCTATATCGCGGACGAGATTTTGAAGAGCATGGTTGGTAGATTTTGATGGTTGGTATGCGAATTGTTTTGCATGCAGTGGGGCATTAGAAAGAAATTTGCTTCTGACGTGCCTATCGATAATCTTTTCCATCGTTTTAAGAAGGAAGAAGGTTAAGCTAAGGGGGCGGTAAGACTTTGGTTCCTCTTATGATCGTCGCCCTGCCTTTGGTATGAAGGCTACCTTAACTTTCTTCCAGTTTTTGGGAATGTAGCCCAGTGCAAAGCTGGCTGTGGAGATGGAGTGAATGTGTAGTAGTAGGTTTTCTATACCTTGTTATAACAAGGCTGGACATATTCCATCTACTCTCGGGGATTTATAGGGATTAAACCTATGTATCGTCCGTAGTAGTATTTTCTTTGATATCGCCCATCTGATTGTGTTTTTTGTAAATATTTTGTTGGCTAGCCCGCTGAGCGTTTCAATGGGCTCGTCTTCTTGTACCAGTTCTTCTTTGGCTATTACGCTCGACCCGGGAAAGTGTGTTTCTAGAAGAATCCCTAGACTTCCTTCAGGTGTCTCAGCATAGGTGTCTTGGGCTCTATTCTTTAGCAGGCCGGTTTCATTTGAGTGCTCCTTGGATAGCACTTTTTGTAGACAAATAGACGGTGCTAATTCATCTATCCCTTCACAAAAGGACCTGAATATTCTTCTTTTGGATCTCCGAAACTCTTTGTAATACTAGGATAGGGTTTTATGATAGTTTTCCCAATTCCCCAGTCTTTTGGCTTCATTGAGGCTTTCCTCGACTCAGTCTTTAGCCTGTTTAGTGTCTTGTTCCACCATGGCACATCCCTTTGAGTTGCCACCTATTTCACAGGACAGCTTTGTTCGTAAGAGGCTATTATAGCACTTTCTAAGTGCATAGTGTTTAGCTTAGTGGCCAATCTGAACAGCGAAGGAAAATGTTTTCCCTTGCCCTTGCTCCGAAAAAGTTCTAACTCTTGTAACTTTTTTGCGAATGGTCTTTTGAAATATGTTTCGATTATTCTTAAAGTCTTGAAGACTATCCTAACATTTGATATCTAAATTATCTATCAAAAAATCATCTACATCTCTGATTTGATCCTCGGTTAACATTTTTCCTAGATAAGCTGGATGCAAATAGTTGACAACTAGTTAATAGCTACTTAGGCATCCCTCGGCTGCATCTGCAATTGAAGCCTGGGTACTTTGCAGTGAATTAATATGTTTGCAGACCAGATCAAATAATTTGACACTATTTTCAACTTGTTTCTTAAAATTTTCGTGAAAAGCTAGTTACGTTACGTTAGGCTGGCGACATTTTCACCAACTCGATTTATAAATTGAACTGGATGATGTCATTTGTTCATCTTGAACTAAAATTTAACTGGCAACTGAACCTCAACATTGCGAACTTTTCGAGTTTATAGTGTTAGTTATATGTGTGAGATACTACTAGACGAAGCAAAATTTATATGAAATAATAAGCGTTATTTAATTATATCTACTTTTTTACGTTATACTGGCTAGGGTCCTAGTGCGGTCATGAAATTATTGCAATGCCAATGGTGCGACATCGTTTGGTCACTTAAACAAGTCTCAAATGATAGTTGTAAGAGAATCATAATGAATTTATTTATAGTCAACTTTATTCATGGGATTTCGTGGAAGAGTATGATTTAAAAACATATTATGCATTATATAAATTCGCGTATTCTTTCTATCTCTAATTACCGTCTACCAATCATGTATTTCTTGCAACGCGATAAGTTCCTATACACTGTACAACGTACTCGTTTGCCCTTGAAATTATTTTATGCACAATATGTAGAAATTATGAAACTTAATTTCCCCTTAGCTTCATCAAGGTGAAACGAAGCGTAATTTTACCTCTCATATTTTACCTACTGCTTTTGTTGGGTAAAATAAAAAGCTGCTGAAGGAAATTTGTTTTGAAGCGGGTGACAAGTCCTATAAATCTCAGCAATTTAGCAAATAAATTAGTTTAAGTTATGCAAACTTTTCTCATCGATTTCTATAATTACATTTAAAATTAAAATATTTCCATAAATAACCATTTTCCTTTTCAAATAAATATAATTATTTGCAAGTATACAATTTATTTTGTCCTACAATGTACTATAGTTGTATAAGATCATTACATTCACAGGCATCTTTGAAAAGTCAATATTGAGAAAATAATGAACAATTTCTGTTGGAATAGTTATAGTTATATGATTGTATTTATTATTTACTTAGACTAATGTTGGGAATTGCAAAGTCAACCTGATGATGTCACGGAATGGCTGCCGTCAGTTTATCGCGCGGATGTTTTGATTTAGTTATTAGTCTAGATATTAGTTACCATTTTGTAAATATTATGATGGTTGATAACGGGACTTTTCGAAAGGCTGAGAGGCAGAATAGAACGAACGAGGTAACCGAATAGGTTGATATATAAGACGTGTAAAATTGAGTTTATAAATAATATATAAGTGTGACACATCGTTGAGTAGTTTAATTTGAGAAGTTCGTTCCTAACATATCAGAAGTGGAATAAAGAACAGTTTTTGTTGTTATTATCGTTTTACTCTGCACAATGCCGAAAAAACGGAAACAAAGACTCGTCGCGTGTGCCTCAAGTTCATCATCCAGCTCTACAACAAGCTCGTCATCAAGTTCTTCCAGTTCTGGATCAAACGTAAAGGATCTAGGAAACGTAAAGGACGACAACATGGTCGCCAGGGCAAACATAACTCATGAGATGGTACCGTAAGTACTAGAATGAGCGGAACGTATGATAAGATTGAAAGAGTTACCAATGTAATAGCAAGTATTATACCCGAATTTGATCCTGAATTTGACAGTATTGTTGATTGGGTTCATCTAATTGAATAACATGTTATATGCTATAAATGGGATGATGTTACGACAAAATTTCAGGCTTTAAATAAACATAAAAATATCGCTGAACAGTGGTATAGAAATTTTGTTAGTAGTGAGATTGGTTGGGCAAATTATACTTGGGATAAGTGAAAA
>MU182016.1:714944-739994 GCA_016904865.1 Pissodes strobi | reverse complement strand
TGCGTTTACCGCGTGTCATCAGTCCGTTCCATGTCCTGTCGGTCTTTTAGCGTCGCATCAAAGGGATGCCACGCCGCTTGGTTCGACAAGTCTGGACGGGACCGCGTATCATCAGAACGTTTTGCATATTTAATTGAGTTTTAACCATTGTAGCGGCTATTTTTATTTCGAATTAGTATTTGATTTTTTAATATCAAGATGGAATGGGAACAGGGGACAACCTTAACATTTATAGAATTACGCAATAAATGATCTATAACTATGTACGCTGCTGCTGCAACGTCCATGATGACCTACTGTTTTATATTTAAATTAACGGAACGCTGTGAACGGGACTATGATACGCGACGATGACACGCATCGAAGTTCGCCTCGTCGTGAAAATGTTCGCGACGCTGTCACGTCACGGGGTTTTGTCACAAGTCTGGACGGAGCCTTTGGACGACGCGTTAGGTGTCATCAGCAACAGCGCCGCAGTAGCGGTAAGGGGAAAAAAGAGGTGAACGATGTTGGCGTCTTCATATTTAGTAAAAAATGCTCCTTCAGTATATCTGCATTATATGTATACACTTTTCAGCCGTTAGTTACTATACCGATCTTGTCGAACTGAAATGGACATAACAATAAAAATATCCAGCGTAATATACAAATGAAGCCTTAATAAGGAAATTACTTAGCATTCGTAGAAAATACAATAATATCCTCTCGTGCGAGCAGATATCTACATAATCTCGCGAAATTAACCGTTCGTGGTTAAATATGTCTTGATTCGCTTGTGGATGCCATAAAGAACTAATAATAAAATTGAAGTATTAAACTTCAAAATTTCTGAAACAATACACTACTTACGAATGCCAAGCAAAAACTATAAAATGAAAAACGAGTCCATCATAACTCAGCTATTTTTAACCACAGGCAACGATATATTTCAGGAGAAATACAATGCATGAGAATCGGTAGCTATGTAAACCGTTCTCGAAAAAATAAACCTTGATTTAAATTTATGTCGTGATCAGAATAACCTTTTCCAACTGTTTATGCCATAAAATAAGTTTATTATTAATTAGCCAGTAAATTGACGATGGATAATAATAGTGTTTCATTACAGTATAGGGTTAGCGCAATAAAATTGTTATGTGCGCTTATTACGGTACTTAAAACATTATTAATTATCGATAATGACTGTTACTATTCTTTTGAAATATGTATTACATGTAGTGCATTTTGAAGTAAAAGTGCATTGAAACAAAATTGGAAATTTTATTGATAAATCTAAATTGAATTATCAATACACTTACCTATCCTTATTAAATAGGTACTTATGATTATGTATATAGTCAATCTCATTTGTCAGAATAGGTTCTATGCTGGTCTGATGTAAATTTACGTATACGGTTGTAGTATATTTTAAATCGTGGTCGTATCCAGTTTACCAATGTCCTCGATATTTAACCGTTGGAAACTGATACATGCTAAAACCATCTATTGATTGTCTAGTAGTAATATTACCCCCGGAGAATAAACAATTGGCAATTTATTTCCTAGCGAATAAACGTACATCTATTATTAGTAATGGTTTAAAAGTTGATAAGCATACTTTGCTGGAACAAACCTATCATTATCTGCCATACTTCATTATTATTTTTTTTTGAGGTGCCAGAACAGCTAAGGGTAGCTTTACAACTACAAGATTTTACATATTATTAAATCTCATTATTATAGAGGCTTAACGTCACCAATGCAATAAAACAAAAAATAAATCCTTTTGCATGTTTCAGCAAATGATATAATCACTGATTAGCAAAATAAAAGACCGACAATAATTAATAACAACATACCCAATATATCTTAGACAATTTTTGCTCAACAACTCATTTTAAATGTAGTATAATATTTAAAAAAAAAACAAGGAACAAATCAACACAAGGCAATTATGAAAGCCTCGAAAGCCTTAAAAATTGAAAAAAGTACGATTTAAAAATAAAAATTCCACCCAAAGCTACGGATACCAAATACAAGAAAAATGCATACTGTAACCGGTTTGATTACTCAGTGAGGTTCTAGCATCCAAACTAAATTGTTCACCACGAATCTTACTTTTTAGAAAATACTTTTTTCTTCAAGCGTCAGTAAATCCGTCATTACTCGACCGTGTAGGCGGCCGTAAAGTTTCGTTTTTCCTCCGCCGGAGCTTTACTTCTCACTTTTCCGCCGGCGGAGGTGAAAGTGTTGTCATAGCAACGTAGAGACAATACAAACAGACAACAAAATAAGCGTCAACAACTCAAGATTTATTACACTACTATTTGTATTTATCACTCAATTTGTGACTGCATTTCTAAAAATCCCTAATTTAGGAACAAATTGGTTATTATTTATTCGAACTTATTCAATAACTGCTTATCAATACGGAATTAAAACGCAATCGGAGACGCAATCTTAAAAAAATAATTATTGTTGACAGTGCCACTGACATTTTTATGTTACATTACCATAGCAACAACCTGTGCCTATTCACCGACACCGGTCAAAGCCGCCTTGCGAACCCACTTATCTCTAATAATAATTAGATATTATTACTATTAAAAAGAGATGTTTTTGCATTAATTTGTCGACATTTGAAGAAAAAACAGCATATTTTATTTGGAGGAAAAGTTACTTTTCCTCCATATAAAATAATATACTATTTATTATCTGTCATAGACAATGATATTAATCAACGTCAAAAAAAAACTGCCAACCCTCTTAACCTAATATTAATATCATTAATAACAGAACTCTTCCAGTCTTATTAGATCAACAGTAACGTTACGATCTCCCCCTTTGCACCACACAAACGTCTTCGTATGCGGGGCAACAACAAAACATGAGCATTTCTTAATAGTGGGTTTCCTCCGCGTCCGTTCGTCTGGAGGCTTGTCCTGGTCACGGGTTTTATTTTTCACTGAAATGGCGTTCTCGTCTCCAACTTGAATAGGTTGCGTGTCATTTGCAGTTTCATTCTGGGGTTCTGGTGGTTCGACATCAGTTTTGCTTGTAGGAGGTCGCCCTCGTCGGCGCAATGGTCGGACTGGTTCTATTTTTGATCATCGGGTCCTTTGTAGGGAGTCAGGGCAGACACATGGTACTTTCCTAGGGCTACGTCTGGATTACCAATCGACGACACAAGGTAAGTGGTGGGTGTAACACGCTTCTGGATCAAATATGGTCCGTCCCGTTTTGGGGCGAACTTTGAAGTTTATTGATTCCGAGTACTACTTAATACATGCACGTCTACTAGGACTTTATCCCCGTGGTTATAGATGATTGAACTTCTAGTTTCATCCTTAAGAGAGTTTCTCTTGTCTTGGGCCTTTTCATGATTTTCTCGTGCTTCGTAGAGGGTACTGCTCAATTTTTCTAAATAGGGTGTGATTTGAGGATTAAAATTGTCATTCTGGATGATAGCGCGCATGTCACGGCAAACATCATCAGGAGTGCGTAGCTCGCGACCAAAAGTTAAGTATGCAGGGGAGTAGCCAGTAGAATCACATCTTGAGGTGTTGATGGCAAACCTAACTACGGGTAACTTGTCAATCCAGGAGGTATGATCCGTCGAAGTGAGGATAGCTAGTTGAATTTTCATATCCCTGTTCTTTCTTTCTACTAGGTTAGATTCTGGATGGTACACAGGAGTCAAACATTGTTGTAATCCCAAACAGTGAGCTACTTGCTGCATAACTGCTCCCACAAATTGGACTCCATTATCACTAATTACTCTTCGGGGTACACCGTACCTAAGAACTATCTCATCTATGAAACATCGGGCACAAGCTTCGGCAGTAGCATTCTTCAAAGGGAACATTTCTGTCCAGCGGCTGGCAGTGTCTTCGACGATAAAAGTCCAACGGTACCCATCGGTAGTCTCTGGGAGAGGACCAAATAAGTCCGTAGATATAACTTCAAATCTTTGGGACTGAACTGGAGTTTGTAATAGTCCGGCAGGTTTTAGGTTTGTCGCTTTATATCGTTGACATTCAATACATTTACCAATCTGTTCTGCAATTGTTTTTCTCATGCCGGGCCAATAATATCTGCGTGATATCTTTTGCACTGTCCTTTCTATTCCATAATGTCCTCCAGTATCTGAATCATGATATTCTTTGAGTATCTGTGGGATGTGAGAATGTGCTGCCACTTGTTGAGGTTCCTCTTCATCGATATCAGGAGCGTAGCGAAATAATACACCATTGCACATAATAAAACTTCGTTCTGTCCATTTCTTAAATTCAACTCCAGCACTGGACGATTCTAACCCACTAATGATTTTATTAAGATCCGGGTCAGCTAGCTGTTCAGTACGTATCTCGCTGGTTGATTTTGTTGGTAGATCTACAGTGACTATATTCATTGACTCATCAGATTCGTCCCTTGGCGACCTGGGTAAAGTGTCCGCTATCACATTTTTCTTTCCTGTAATATAGTCTATACGAAGATCGTAAGCTTGTAGACTCAAAGCCCATCGTGCAAGACGTCCCGTCGGTGTTTTTAGTGTCATTAACCATCTTAATGGCTGGTGGTCGCTCTGCACAATGACGGTGGTCCCTTCTATATAACCTCTAAACTTTTCGACTGCCCAAACAACAGCGAGAGCTTCTCGTTCCGTTGTACTATAATTTTGCTCAGCAGCAGTTAATAATCTCGAAGCATATTCAATAGGACGTTCCTCGGGGCCCTCCCCCTGGAGTAGACAAGCTCCAAGAGCATAACTGCTTGCATCCGTGCGCAGGGTATACGGCAAACGTGAATATGCCTGTCTAAGTATCGGAGCAGTAGTTAATAAAAGTTTTAACTGGTTAAAAGATACATCTTGTTCTTTTCCCCATTCCCATCTGACATTTTTATTGGTTAAATATGATAAGGGCTTCGATATTTCGGCGAATTTATCAATGAAACGCCTGAACCAGGAGCAGGTCTGTAGAAAACTGAGAAGTGCCTTCACATTTTTTGGCGCAGGCATATTTATTATGGCTGCCACCTTGGAATCATCCGGTTTTATGCCCTCTGGAGTTATAATGTGTCCAAGGTATCGAACAGAGTCGCAACAAAAATAGCATTTTTTCCGATTCAATTTCAATTTAAAGAGATTTAACCTTGTGAAAACCTTTTGGAGATCCTTAACGTGGTTCTCAAAAGTTGAAGAGATAATAATCAGATCATCAAGGTAAGCCAAAATAAAAACATCCGGTAACCCTGAGCGAAATCTGTCCATTAGCCTTTGGAATGTAGATGGTGCAGTGGACAAACCAAACGGCATTCGAGTATATCTAAATGTACCAAAAGGCGTTATGAATGCGGTTTTATCTCTATCAGCTGGCTTAACACTAATTTGATGGTATCCGCTTTTCAGATCTAATGTGGTCATATATTTTGTCCTTTTAGCTTCATGAAGTAGATCATCAATTCTTGGAAGCGGGTAGCTCACAGCTCTGGTAATAGCATTCAGCTTCCGGTAGTCTATTGCTAAACGAACACCTCCATCCTTTTTGGGCACCAGCACCACTGGGGCAGCATATGGGGAATCACACTCTTCAATTGTACCATCTTCTAGCAATATATCCAATTCTTCCCGAAGTTGACTCTTCTTTGATTCGGACATGCGATATGGGGGAACAGCCACGGGATTATCATCAAGAAGTACAATAGAATGTTCAGCGAAAGGCGTAGGCTCATTGCTAGACTGAAAAACATCTGTATTATCACTCAATAGTTTCTCTAGGTTGTCCCTTTGTTGACATTGTAGTGATTGGCCTTCATTATCTCTAAGCGAAATTTCTGAACAAGCTACCATTTTTACCGGAAGAGTGACGTCTTCTTCAAAGGTCGAAAAGAAACTGGGTCATGAACGAAAGAATTCCATAAAAATTCTGTGGAATCCCTTTGAGGTATTTTTTCTCTGACTGCATTTTGGACAGTTGCTCCGAATGAAACCGGGATTACCACAACCATAACATGATATGGTAGAAATTTGATATGGTGCACCCGAAACAGTATTTTTATTATACATGATCGGAGAAGCACGCGCGTTATTCACTTCTTCTGACTTGATCTGTAGTAATTTCCGGCACTCCTCTTGCACATGGCCGATATTTTTACAAAACGAACACCGTTTTATGTCTTTTTGATTAAAAGTCTTATTATTGTCCAAAACACCCAAAGTTTCTTCAGCCGAGCGAGCAAACGTCAAAAGTTTGTGAAGGTATTGAAGCTATCGCGTGGTACTTTTTCGCGAATTTTCCTGTGTAACAATCCATACACCATATCGAGTTGTACTGGCTCAGTTAAAGTTCCATTCGGTAACTGCGCGATAATAGCACGAGCATTACAAATAAACACATCTGTGTTAGTCTTTGAATCCTGTTCTTGAGAAAAAAGGTCACGATATATACGATACGGAGGTTTACTTGGTCCAAACGTCAATTTTAATAAATCTAAAGCATCATTCCAGGTTGCTATAGTAGCTTTGACTCCTTGAAACCATGTTCCCGCGAAACCATCAAATAACATCGGCAATCCTTTAAGAGCATTTTCGTCTGTAATTTGAGTACAATCTTTATAGATTTCGATAGCGTCGATAAATGCATTCACATCGGAATTTTTCGACCCGTCAAATCTAGAACTACATTTTGAAAAATTTCCTGTAGGCAACATAGCCGGTGCCGTGTTTTGTACAGTAGGAATCGTCAAGCGTAATAAAAGTTCTTGAAATTATTCATTCGTGAGAGTCACCATGTTCGCTTCTGTATTTGAACCTATATGTTCTTTTGAACGTAATGAATACGGATTTCTCAATTTCGAAGGATCAATTTTGTTGCTTAGTTGGCTCTAATCACAAGTAAAATAAAACATATACTTACAGTAGGCTCGTACATAATAAACAGACAGATTAAATTCGTTGGAGCAAGAGGGAATTGAAGGATACGTCAAACGTTCAACATATAACTGGATTTCTGAATTATGATAATCAAGGTAATCCACATCAATCATATAGTCTACTCATTTAATGCGACTGCAAAACGACCCGAATTTGTTCTACACCTGTAGAAGCGATAAACCGGTACGATTTGCCGTATTCACAGTTCAAACGATAGATACACAACGACGTTCTTTTTGACGAATCAGCAAAACTCGCAGCTCTTCACTTTATTCTTCGATGCCCCACGTTGGGCGCCAGTTGTAACCGGTTTGATTACTCAGTGAGGTTCTAGCATCAAAACTAAATTGTTCACCACGAATCTTACTTTTTAGAAAATACTTTTTATTATCTGTCATAGACAATGATATTAATCAACGTCAAAAAAAAAACTGTCAACCCTCTTAACCTAATATTAATATCATTAATAACAGAACTCTTCCAGTCTTATTAGATTAACAGTAACGTTACAATACATAATATAAAATAGAGAAACATCAAAAGAATTTTAGAGAGCTCAAATTGCACGCGCATCACATTGTTGACAAACACATATCTTTACGGTCCATTGAATTGCTTTCAACGGTCTAGTAATGCAGTGGTCAAGTAATGATTGTGATACGGCGGCCCGGGTTCGATTACCAGTGATGTTTTTCTTTATTTTTTCCAATTGTTTCTTATTTCAAATTTGGGTTAGTTTTGCTTGGTTGCGATGGTGATGTGGTGCGGGCAACGTATTGTGTGAATATACAGCATATTCGCGCTGCATATTTGGAAGACAGCGTTGCAGGACAGTATTATTTTGGGTTAATATTCTATTTAAGTTAGGGTAAAAGCCCCAATTATCAAAGGTTCTTTGAGACTCGTTGTACATTTGCATTAATTTTATTTGAAACTAAGATATTTTCTCCAGAAGCTGGCCGACAAGTACCAAAATGTTGTGTTTTCGGCCTCTTCTTTTTATTTTCAATATTGTCTATATGGGAAGCTCTTTTTTCGCGTTCTTATTTTCTTTTAAAGTTAAGGTCTTCTTTTTTTTTTCTTTTCATCTTTTCTTTTATAATACTGCTGCAAAACTGAATCTACAAACTGTGTTCTTCTTTCCTTTTTCTCCATTTAGTATTTTTCTGGAAAGACAAAATACCTATTACCGGCCTATAATGCTTCAATTATCGGCACCCAGAAGCAACAATATCCCCTTTAAAACTATGAAATATATGGGGTGCCGAAAATTGGACTATCAGACCGTGAATATATTTGGTATGCAAGGCAATTTATTGCACTTTGTAGTACAGCAGGATACGCGAAAAACGACCCAACATTCAGAAGCTGCATATTACCAATTACCGGCATTATACCGATAATAGGTTCCGTGGTGATTTTACGGTGTACCTATTATCGGCACCCTCTAAAATAATAAAACATGGCATATAATGGCTTATACAAATACTTAAACCAAAAAATAAGACCATACAATTAGTTAGGATGAAATATCAAGTCTTTCTACTTATATTAAATAACGAAAATATGAGATGGAAACTCACCTGTATCTTAACATAGAAAACAAGCGCCTCTGATGCTTAGTGCCAGGCAGGAAGTGGCGGGCTCAAACAAATCTTCTCTGGGTTGTATTTCTGAACTGACAACCAGGCGTATTTGTAAAGATGGAGGTAAGGAATTAAAGAAGACCATACATATCGCAGACTTTATCACAATTTTTTAGAAGGCTTAATATTTTAAGAAATTTACCTAATATGCCGATAATTGGTACAGTGCCGATGATGGGTACTTTTGCCTTATACACTCAGTTCCAAAAAAATGATGCACCTAATTTTGGCTGCAGTTTATTGACAGGTAATTTCTTTGCATTTGAAAAAAAAATTAAGAGGCGGAAATTTTTTCAAACCCTCTTGGATATATTAGAAAAACTCGAATCATGTTTTTTTTTCTTAATTTTTGACTTACCCTGTGTGTTAATTAAATAATGGCAGGGAAACTGCTTACACTCAATATGAAAGATGCTTCTTTTACGAGCGTTTTGTTTCTTGATTTATTGATTTATCCCTAAAATTGTCCGAATTACAGCTTTTTTTGCTCTTGAAGAATACCCAATTTCTGAATTTATTTAATTTTCTAGTGAAATAAACTGATACGAATAAAAAAAAACAGTTTTATTAAAAACAAAATTATAAGCCAGGATAATTGCTTAATATCACGTATTGTCTCCCCTAGCAACTCTAAGAGCTTCTAATCTACGCGGCATATTGAAAATTAGGTTTCTTATCGGATACATTGGAATACGATCCCATTCTTCCTCTAATGCATCTGCCATTTTGGCGAGACTTTTCGGAGGCCTCTCGCGAGAAAGTACCATTTTCTCAAATTCAACCGGCAAATGTTCTATAGGGTTCATATCGGAGCTTCTCGCAAGTCACTGTAATGTGGTGATATCCATAGCTTCTAAGAAGTATTGAATTTGAAAGCAAAATCTTGACTCGTCCGTAAACAAGACCATCGACCATTCAACTGTATCCCATAATTTTCGGAAAAAATCATGGGACCTAAGCACACCTGAAATGCTGGATTCCATTCAGAAGAGAGCTGTGCCTCTCGTCGGCGCCCCAGAGTCGCCCCGGGATTTGTATAGTCTGGAACATCGCAGACATGTGGCCGAGATCTCCCTCTTTTACAAATATTTTCATGGTATGTTCTCAGGATTTGGCCCGCCTCATTCCGCCCCTAGCAATGCGTGTCAGACAATCATGACAGACGGCAAAAGCGCACCCATTCGTTATACAATTATTGGAAACACCTAAAACATCGTTTTACAAGGACTCCTTTGTGTGGCGCACTGCATCGCTATGGAACTCACTCCCAGGACGTCTATTTCCCCCAAAAGAACCGTGTCAATCAACATTTTGGCACACACACCGCTCGTCGAGTGCCATAGAATCTCCCTTTAGTGTGTGTGCCATTGCCATAAATACAAAATTGTTACCGTTTTTTTTGTTACATGTAAATATCAACCATGCATTCCCAAGTGGGACTATTATAGCTCCAACATTAATGTCACGTGCCTTGAATCACTTCCCACTGTGCACTGTGTAAATTTTGGCCCATCTTTTGTCACTGCTTTTACTAAATAGCCATGTTTCATCTATAAATACGGGTTGAAATAAGATCCAATTATTCTTTTTACATGAGTCGGAAAACGGGAGTCTATTTAACCATATGTGTGGAAGTTATTTTCCCGTTGATATTTGAAACCAACATTGATCATCGACTTTCTAAGCGACGAAAGACAGAATTCAAATTCTCGAAATTCATCCTGTATTCTTTTGTGAACTATTTTTGTAGTAATCCCTTTCTGCTCTGCACACATCTTGTATATGATATCACGAATATGATGCAACATTTTTTATCACTTTTAATGTATGCTGTAACATCTTTTTGAGACATACTTTTCTTGAATTCGGTGTCCGTAGATCTGGATGGAAGATGATAAAATTAACATTCTTTTTCTCGAACTATGATTTAAAATGCGACCATATTCTCTATTTAGTAACTTTTCGTCAGCTTATTTTAATAAAATAAATGAGGATATAATTTACTCCTGCGGTTATATTTACAATTTAAATTATTAATTATCATTACAAACACTAATACAGTACCCATTTAAAATAATTACAAGAAATGCATTCAACTTTCAGGTAACCCTTTGACTGAATTATACCTATTCAGTCAACGGGTAACCTGTATTCGTTATTATTTTTATTTCTTATTTTAATGAGATGATGCATCTATTTATCTCCCGACGCTGATTTGCGTCTAGTGTTTATGTTGTATTAATAGAAGTATAGAAAAATTGTTATCATAAGGTAAACATCATCTATTTTTCTCCTCAAGAGTAATAGTTATTTATTAGACTAGTTAGTTATGTTTCATATTATAAGTCACGCAAGAAAATGTAAAAGCTTTTTTGGATTGCAAATGCATTCTTTGCTATGGAATTACTTAGTTAGAGAACAAAACCAGAGACCTCTGTAACAAAACTGAGTCGTCTACACTGACGTATGTAACGTTTAAAGCTGTCTAAGTTCGGCTATATAATATTTATTCGGATAAATTAGGTTCGATTCGACTTCAGTCAAGCGAGAGACAAGAGACATATGGCATTTAAAGGCTTATTTGGATTGCATTTTACATCTTGTCACTCTCTGTGATATCTATCTATCTACTGCCAAATTATAAATATAACCAGCGAATATTAACTATATAACCATCAAATATTAGTGTAACTATGTATTATATCGGTCTGTATTGTATATTCACTTTTGACGCACCTATTTTCATCGGCGGCTTAGCACAGACGATTGCAAGCGAGAATTATTATGGGCATTGATGCTCGGCCCCCAAACTTTTTTTTTTAAATTTTATTTACTTTTTAATATCGCTTTGTTGAAAATTTCACTTCTACTGTGTGGTCTTAATAGACCGGCAGTTCGTGACAGAAAAAAGGGATAAATTTTTTACAGTCTGCCTTTGAAAATTTTCACTACATATTTCGATAGCTTACGGCTGTAAGTATGTCCCCTACGTACTTACAGCCGTAAGCTATCGAAATAGGTATTAACTTTTTTTTTCTTCACCGCGGTAATGCGTGTTGAAACATTAATTTTAGTTGCATAACTCGGAAAAAGTTTTTTCATAATACCTCTCTGAAAACTGTCATTTTCGACGTCTCTGTAGAGCAAAGAAAGTATGGCTTTTCGGTCCGGGCACGGGAAAAATTTTCCCGGTCCCTAAATAGGGAGTGGGAAAAGTTTTCCCGCTCCCTGATTTTAAGTGCAAAATTTGCAGTTATTTAGTCACAGAATAAGCATAAAGTAGAATAAATTGGGTAAAAATTATACAGCGATGCAGTCTACAAGATTAATCTAGTACATTTTAGCATCAATAGTCTAATTTTGAGTAAAATTATTTTATTTATTCTGACATTACTTGTCACAAATACTTCAAAATTAGCTGCCTATTCAATTACAACAAAGCATACAAACACATTTCCATAGCAACGCTTGATGAATATTAGATAAATACCTGTCTTAAAAGTAATATTATATTAAAATAATTACCTACATTTCTACATGAAATAATAGGTACATGAAAGCAACATTATCTTGGCTATGAGACAAATTGTTACCTATTTCTTCACTTGAATTTATATGAAAATGTCTATGCTAATTTAATGGCCTTTCTTTATTTTTACGTTTTTTGATGGTTACTTTGCTAAAATACTTGAAGCGTTCCATTGTATTTTGCGATGGTTATCAAATTCATGTTGACAAATATGTAATTTGTGGAATTGTGTATTTTTAATGTAGGTTTGGTTTTCATTTATACGCTTTGCTAATGATCCACATCTTTCACCTATGTAAAATCTCTGTGGTCTTCTTTTTATTAGTTTAGGTGTAAAGGTGTTTCCTGCTTTAAAAATAGTACGAATGTCAAATTGGTTGTCTATTCGTTTTATTTTGTTTGATGAACCAAAAATATAAGGGGTCTATTTTGATTTTGCCTAATACTTGGTTGTTCAAATTCTGTATAACATTTTTGAATACAATTAATAGGATAGCTATTATTATTAGCCTAACCATTATTTAGATAGTTTTTTTTTATGTTTGTAATGATTATTACAAATTAATTTTATCTGATCTTAAACAAGCCCCTTTCTTAACTAACCATTATGGGGTGATTTGATTTAAAAATTAGATATCTGTTTGTGTGTATAGGGTTTCTGTGTACTTATTTTTGTTTGTATGTAAGTCTTTTTTGATAAGAATGTCAATGAATGAATTTATTTATAAATTCCTTGTTCTATAGTCAATTGGGTAAGGTTATCTTGTGTTAATATGATCTAGAAGATTGCTATGCAAATGATCTTTATGGATAAATTGGGAAAATAACATATACGTCACAAGTTAAAGGTTTATATTGATTATATTAAGCAAAATGCACTAAATCGGAGTTTTATCCACAATACCGAAACAGAATTATTACACTCCCAGTGCAATAATTCTGTTTCGGTATTGTGGATAGAACTCCGTTTTAGTTTATATTGAATTTTCATTATAAAAATATTATTTAATAAGAGAGATAGTGGTGAGCCCATGGCCATACTATTGTTTTGTTGGTAGTAATTATTATTGTATTGAAAATGTGTAGTTTTTACACAAAAAGCAAGTAGTTCAAATATAGCGTCAATATTGTGTTTTGTGCGCTCAGCAAGCCTAGCACAATTTTGCAATTTATTTCTTACCATAATAATTAAATTTTAATCATCAGGCACATTTGTAAAAAGACCAACATCAAAATTTACCAGGGTATATCGTTAGGATTTAAATTAAATTGTGATATTTGTTCTAAAAAATATTGTGAATTTTCTATATATGAATTTCTGTTCTTTGTAAGCTAATGAAGAATGTTGAGTAGATATTTAGCAATGAAGTGTGTTGGTGAATTTATGTAGCTTATTATTCAGTTTTGTGTTTTTGGTACTCCATAAAAATAAGGTGTTTTGCTGTTGTGTAGTGTCAGTTTTAATCTTTTTATATCGCTAAACTGATTTTTGTGTTTTTGTCTTTCAATACGTTTGCTAGGTCTTAATTTAGGATTAAACAATTACCGTTAGAAGAATTTTAATAGTATATGCAATCTGTTTTTAATGGTTGTTATTATGGTTTGTTCTGTGTGTGTTAAGTTTGGTTTCATTTTATATAGTTTTTCTTGTGTAATTTTAGTTATAATTTTAAATTCGCCTTAAAGTTGTTCTGTTAAGTCTTGTGATGTTTCTTCAATTGCTAAAATGACATCAAATTGAGGGACGATTTTAGGTGTAACTGAGTAATTTAAACCTTTCGAGAAAACAAGTTTATCCACATCAGACAATACCTTATTAGTATTAGACAAATTGATTACAGTTTTGTCAACAAACAAGTCTTTATTTCTTGCATTAAATGTTTCATTGTTCAATTTTCATTGAGTGAGCCTATTAAATTATTGAAATAAATACGTTTTTATTTATCAAAATTTATTAATTAACTTAGTTGCAAATGCAAATGAAACCATTAAATAAAATTTGATTTTGCAAGTTAAATTTTAAATTAGCAATTGAATGAGAACAATTTATATTTGGTGTAATCTTTGTCGTAAAGGCCGATGTCTTTGTTGTAGATATGTTCTATATGGTTATGGAGGACTCAAGTTTGTTAGACTAATTGTTACCTATTTATCTATAATTTATTTACAAATATATTGCACCTAAAATTATTTACCTAATACCACATCACACGAACCTAATAGTCAGTAATTAAACGAAACTACATTATTCCTGTCATCTTGTCAAAGTTAAGTTAAAAACTGCACGAGCTCTTTATACTGTTTTGCTATTCCTAACATTATAATTTCATTTAATAATAATTTTTATTTTTAAATTTATCGTTTTTGAGGGGGCAGTGTGTTCCTCGAAACGTCAAGCATTTTCAAGTTTTTTCAGCTTCTTTAGGGTCACTAAATTAGCTCTTGTGCAATTTACGCCCTGGACCAGGATCAAAGCGGCCCTACATAGAAATGTTGAACAAGACCAGGTAACAATTTGTCTCACAAATGTGAATCCACCACGATAATATAGAACATATCTATCTTGGTTATGTGAAACCCGAGGCAAAAGTTTTGGTTACATCTGCAACTAGTAAGCGAATGAGAATATCACATGAATGTAATATGGTCTTGGTCTTCCTGGCTCTATACCTGGTAGTCGAGTGTTCAAGAGGTCACCGTTATGCTCAATACAATGTAAGACAAATGTGGAAATGATTTATGAATATTAAAGGACAAACCTCAAGCAAATTTACCAACTTCATTTAAAGACAGAGGACAGCTAACAAGAGATCAAATACATCATAATACTAAGCTGTCAAGAAACAGTGAATAACAATTTAACATATCTTTGGCCTATTGTAACAAAATATCCCACAGTTATATCACTTAAAATAGAGAACTAAGGGACATAGCCCACCTAATTAGGTTATGAATTATATATAATTCTCTACAATACGGACCTGGGTCATAAATTCAAATCTTAATTTTTTCAGTTTGAGGGAGAAAACTTTACCAAAGATAAAGGTGACCCATAGAAATGGGGTAGAAGTGCACAACCGCGTTGTTTATATATTACAATAACTTATTCTTCATTTACAACCAATGGATGTAGAAGCTGATTCCATACATGAGATAAGCTAAATTTCTTTCCATTAATTTATTTATTGCCCTACAATTAGTTTGAGCTTGAGAATGTATTTAATATTTATTTATACAACTACAAACACTGGCGTGAGTACTTACAAATAAGTTACAAATTGAAAAAAAAATAATAAGAAACAATAATTATCTAATTATAGTAAATAAAATTACTAAATCCTAACTGCATAAAATCTAAGACAATATATAATAGATTAACAGAAATATAGAACTTTTTAAGCTTGTGATTAGATAGCAAGTATCGTTACATATTTTGTAAAAAGAAGCGTATGCTTCTCTATTAAAATTGCCTGGACGCTATTATAAAGTGGATATAATTTGTATTTTATAGCTTAAATAAACTAATAAATGACATTTAACATCCAAGCAAGAGTATGATATTAAATATAAAATATATTAATGACATAATAAAGAATTTAGATATTTTTGAAAACAAGTTCTATTTATTCGTTAGCTATTAAAATAGCTGATATACTTTCAGTTACAATATAATTCCAGGTGAGATTTGCAGGGAGCAATTTTAAATAAGTATGTACTTACTTTATGCAGAATTGACACAATCATTCTATATATTAATTTTGTGATATATTTATGATGTCTTTTGAAATCTTGAAGGAATTGATGTATTTTACTTATTTGCGAATTAAATTATATAAAAAGAACCTAAAAGTTCATGTGATTTTAGAATACAATCGTGGTGCACAAAAGGCTTTAAAAACAAAACTCAAACTTGAAGACCAAAATATCCGGGCGCCTGCAGACACTTGTATATCAAACTCTGTTTTAGTGCATTTTACCCAACATGGTAGGGGAAATTTTTATGTTCATTTCATTTCCTGTGTCCCTACGCCTAGTTATGAATTATGCTCCTAAAATATTTCCCGGATTTAAATAGCGTTTTTCATAGATGAACTAAATCAGAGCTAACTCAAACTAACAAAAAAAAAAATTATATAAATGTCTATATCCTATATCTCGGCCCTAAAAGGAGTCTTTTGGCATAAAATTAGTGTTAAGATAGAAAATGACCATGATATTGATAGCAATTCAGAACTTTCGTACGATGAGGAGTAGCAGGAAGACCAAGAAAGTGACGTGGATGTTTAGTAGAGTCTGAAGATGAAAATATTACCAAATGAAGTAAGCATACAAAATATTTTTTTTTACGGAAAAAATACATTCAAATGGGCAAAGCAGACATTCGTTGACCGAAGCAGGACGCAAACATAACAGTTCATGTATCTTCCTGAATTGAGACCTATTGCGCGAATTGGTAATTCAGCTGAGCCTTTGAGGGCTTAGGATTATTTGATAACTGATGAAATTTTGAATATAAATTGGCTTGGACCAATGTTAAACTCGAAAAAATGAGGGCAAAGTATAAAAATTCAAATATTTCTACTTTGAACAATTTAGATATTCTTGAATTAAAGGTATTTCTAGGCACCCTAATTTATAGATCTATTTTTAAGTTAAATGATGAAAGCATCCTTAGATAAAATAAAATAATAGGTAGCCTTTGAAAGCATCAATAAACTGTTTGCAACAAACGGAAAAGGTAGGGTAGTTTTTGCTGAGCTGTCTGAGGCTTGATAACCGCGATGATGAAGAACAGCGCAAAACAACCGATCCAATAGCTCCAGTCAGCGAAATACAGTGTGGAAAAAAAGTATGGACTACCCCTAATAATTAGGTTGTCTTTAGGTTTTATGAGAAATGCTCAAACACGTCAATTTAGTTTTTCAGTTTCCTACATTCCGACAAAATTCATTTGTTTTTTTATTGACATCTGTCAAAAATATGACGTCATCGACATTTTTTTTTGATGGCAATATATGGCATGCGATACATCATTCGAAAGGTCTTTTCTCACTCAGTATGTTCCTAGATTTTTGGCCGATTCTGTTATGCCGTTTCAAAATGGCGGCCGTTCAATAGTAAAAATTATCTTAAGTTAACTCCCAGTAAAAGGAAAACTCTTTTTTATTTCATTAGAAAAAGACGCAAACTATTGAGCATAGTTTTATTGATACTTACACTAAAACAGCGAGCAGTATTAAATAAAATAAAACAAGAACATAACAAAAAAGAATAATCATAATTTATAGAAATATTAATAAAATAAAAAAGACCTGCTAACCATTACATTCTTGCGGCACTTTAGATCATCAATATTGCTTGATCTATTTAAAAAAAAAACCTTAGATTTCAAATAATCCCACGAAAAAAAGTCCGAAGGGATCATATCAGGTGACCTGGTGGCCATTCAACGTGACCCCGTCGTCCAATCAATTTTCCTGGAAACATTAAATCGATATATTTTCGAACTTCTCTTGCACAGTTTGTTGTGGCCAAATATTTGGACTGGGCAAATCGGGATTATTGTGGTCAGGATAAAGAGTGACTAAAGCTGGCAAAGGATCAAACTGCAGAGAATCTTACTGGAACACCAGTAAGATTTCCTTCAAATAAAATTTGTCCTAACACTTTACCTTTCAATATGCCTGCCTATATATTAAGTTTCTCAGGTGATTGATTATGAGCTTCTTGAATCCATCGTGGATTTTCTTTGGGCCAATATCCACAATTTTTCCTGTTTACAGTACCGTTAAGGTAAAAAGTCGCTTTCATTTGAAAAGAAAATATTGGCGGCAAAGTTTTCATCTTGATGACAAATTGGTTGCATGATTTCGCAGAATTGCAGTCTTCGGTCGAAATCACCCTCATTTAATTCGTGTCCCAGGCAGACTTTGTAAGGGTGGTATTTTTCTTTGTGCCAAATTGTTTGCACAGATTTGTGTCCCATATCAAGTGCTATTTCCCGACTGGCACTATGCGAATTTTTTTCAACAGCCAATATGATGTCAAGCTGAATATTTTTATGTACCTTCGGCTTTCCACTTTTAGGTAAATTTTTAACACGGCCATGTTCCTCGTATTTTTTTAAAAATCTTGCAGACGGTGGATTGCGAAATAGGCGTTCGGTCTGGATGAATGTGATTAAAACGTTCACGTACCTCGTTAGTATCTCCGTAACCAACCACCATAAGAGTTTCAATACGTTCTTTTTCACTGAGCGACACTTTTTATTTATAAAAAGAAAAACATTTGAATACAAGGCAATGATAGTAAAACTTACTAATGTTAGCACTTGTCAAACTGACAATAATTTTTGTTTGTTTATTTGATTTGTCTATGCTTTCTATGACCACAACTGATTGCGTCGACATTGAGATATCGAATTTCTTTTTCCACGATGGATTTAATAACAAGCTGAGGCCAAGAAACTTAATGGGACAGGCATTGAACGATACATTCTTAGGACTTTCTTAGTGTGATTGACAATTGATTAATAGTTTTGTTTTACAAATAAGAGATTTCTTTTTACTGGGAGTTACCTTAAGATAATTTTTACTATTGAACGGTCGCCATTTTGAAACGGCGTTACAGAATCGCCCAAAAATGCTAGGAACATACTGAGTGAGAAAACACCTTTCAAATGATGTATCACATGTCATATAATAGGTCTGTTCTAGCAGCGATTTCAAACGGTTTCAAACCATCCGGAGTTTGCGCATAACGATATAAACGTCGCTTATATGGCTATGCGCAGACTCCGTACGGTTTGAAACCGTTTGAAATCGCTGCTAGAACAAACCTATTGTCATTTTAAAAAAAAGTCGATGACGTCATATTTTTGACAGATGTCAATAAAAAGACAAATGAATTCAGTCAGAATGTGGGTAACTGAAAAACTGAATTGACGTGTTCGAGCGTTTTTCATGAAACCTAAAGACAGCCTAATTATTAGGAGTAGTCCATACTTTTTTTCCACACTGTATTTACAAAATTGGTAACAAACTGTTAGCTGTATATAGGCATTTTAAAATGGTATAGGTGAACCAGCTTACGTAGATGAGATGTTTCTTGGGATCCGTGGTAGGTGTAAATTCAAAACATATTAAATAAGCCTACCAAATGTGGAGTAAAAATCATCTGCATGACTGACGCTCGTAATAATTACGTGTTTAACGCATACATTTGCCATGAAAAGGACTCTGATGGAATACCACAAGAAGAATATAAATGGTTAAAACCAAGTAAGTCAAGTAGTTCTTAGCCTATTTACCACACAAACAGAAATATCACCTTCGACAATTGGTTTACGTATATAGACCTCTTACACTGTTGAGACGTCGTAGACTAGTGGTGTGGGTACCCTCAAATGGAATTAAAGGGAAACACCTGAAACATTTCTCCGAAACAAATCAAAGACCATAGGATCATCAATGTACGGTTTCACAAAATATATAACCATAGTTTCATATGTAACACACCAAAAACCAAGCAGTTCTGGCTTCTGCATTCTACTGACTATGAAGATCCATCTAACCGGAAACCAGAGATTATAAGTTATGACACCGTATTGTTGTGACGTTGATTTCTTAAATGAAAAAAGTTCTAAATTTTCTTCCAGTCGACGAATAACACACTGGCCTATGGCAGTTTTCTGTAAAATTTTGGATATTCGTATATTGTAAACTCTTTTATTTTATATAACTCACAGTTATGGAGCTGCTGGTTGATCAATTAGTGGAATCACATTTACAAAGAAGAGCGGAAAATCTCCGTCTGTCTCGGAAACTACGAAAAAATATAAAAGAGTTTCTAGGTATCTCTGAAGAAATTTCTCAAGTTAGTGTAGGAATTATAACGAAAAATAGGCCCAAATCTCAGAAAAATTAATTCATAACATCTGACGACTGATTTAGGTTCTTAAGACACCGCCTTATCACCGGAAAAAGGTACCCAAAAATATCCTCATTGGAAAATTTACAAGAGCCAATAGAAATAGTTACAATTTTGATGTAAACTACTAGAAAGTGAAATTAGCATTCACGGCCCCAGGGTGTCATCTGATCATGGTTCAAACCTCTTTTGTTGAACAAAAACAATCGGGAAAAAAATTCACTGGAAATTGCTAACAAACTAATCAGATTAGCCCATTTTGCCTCGTTTTTAGCCATTTCCGGTGAATTTTTTCCCGATTGGAAAAAATTGTCATTTCCGGGTTGGAAAAATAATTTTTCTTAAAAAAAATACGTTTGAGCCATGATCAAACGCTAATTTTACTATCTAGTGGTTTACATTAAAATTCATATATTTCCGTTGGCTCCTGTAAATTTAAAATTTTTTGGGGACTTTGTTTTCGGTGATAAGGCACTGTCTTAGGAGCCCAAATCAGTCGTCAGATGTTATTGAATTTTTGTTCACCCCAAAAGCTATTCATCTTGTATAGTCCAAACGGCTAGAAAAACGAATTGCTACACACATAGAAAAGAATTCTCAAACTGAGGAGATTGACGTTATTCCAAGAGCATATTGACTTTGATATGTGGCAAAAGAATATTACTTTGTGTGGAGGGAAGAATTTCTTCACCTAAGAAAAGAGTTCTCAAACTGAGGGAATTGACGTTATTCCAAGAGCATGTTGAATTTCATATGTGGCAAGAGAATATTATTTTGTGTGTACATATGCCTACAAAGAAGAAAAGAAGAACTGGATTTTTGTGTTATCTGTGCTAAAAACCTGTGTTTGGAATTCACTACAAAAAATTGTGAAAATTGTACAGAAAAATTGTAATGATTTTAAGGCTTGCGAATTCCATTTTACTAATATTGAAATTAATGGTTAGGTTTTATTTTTTGTCTTTATTTCTATTTCTATTGTCTCTTGAATTATTTGCGAAAGCAATTTTTTATGTTAATATATGAATTAAAATTAATTTGCATGACTTGTTGACCACATCAACATGTTTGTGGGTTTATCTTAACCTTAAATCTGATTGGGTTCTATTGTACGTATTTAATAAAAACATTTATAAAATTAAGTTTTTCTTAATCAAATATGAAATACCACGTTAGTTAAGGGTTAATGATCGGCACAACTGCTATTATCCTTTCGATGAGTTTCTCGCCACTAAGGGCCATGCCGTGTATTCTGCATCGGTTAGAAGTCACTAGACAGTAGCTTAAAATATATAGTAATTAACTTGCCGCTATCGGATCGGGTTGCTTCGGTTTTCAGCTTAAAATATCCGCCAAAATGTCCTACTGGATACTATCAAAAACAATACTAGTATTGTCTTTGATACTATCTACCGCGGAGTCCTGACACGAACAAGACAACGTCGTATGCCAGCGGTGCGGGCGGCGTCGGCGGAAAGAGCAAATCACGTCGTCATGACGGCATAGCGCCGGATAAAAGCTGATGCAGAATTGATTGCTACGATCAATTATTTCTTGTGGGACTATTATGGATTTTTCTATATCTACAAAAAGGAAAAATATTCCCACTAAACAAAATTGTTGGTACTAATAATTGAAAATATAAGTACACTAATACCTTTCATGTTGGTCATTAGTCCTGATTCCTATTTAATTATTCTACAGACTTGATACGAAAACAATTCCAACAACTACTTAGCCTAACGTATACGTAATAAAGCTTCCACGGATTAACCCAAACTGTGTATTTAGTAAATGTTGAAAATGAATGTACCCATTTTAGGGATGTGCGATTTAAATCGATTTTTCAAAAGATCGATTTTTTAGATACGATTTCCGATTTTCACACATTCGATTTTTTGAAGAATCGATTTTTTTATAACCAGATCGATTCTACGATCTTTATCTTCATGATCTTAGACAAATTTATGACGTCCACATTTTATTTTCTCAATAAAAAAAGCCTCCTGCAGCATTGCAACTATGTTACTATCCTTGTTTTTTTTTACAGTTATTCTGGTACAAATAACGTATAAATAAATATGTACTATGTACTGCTAAAACAGCCCCAAACAGAAAATCGCTGTTGGATGCATCCATTAGCGGCTAGTTTTGAAGATGCATTCCGTTTACTATTAAGTCGAAAGAACTGAGCGGGACTTAAAGCGTTTGTTTAGATGCCTAATGGTCCAGTGGTTAGATGGTATGTCTGTGATATGGCATCCCCGGTTTAGTTCCCAGCAGTGACAAGGCGTGTTTTTTTATGTTTTTTTTTAAATTATGTTGCATTTTCTCCATTTTGGGCATTTTGGGTTTTTGTTGGTTGCGTTCCCGTAGCCAGCGAAGCAAGCTGAGGGCCATGTGTGAAGTGAAAATTAGACATTCTAAAATAGTAAACAAAGGCTCCAAAACCCGCCCAATTGTTTCGACCAATAGTAAACGGAATGCATCTTGGGAGCTATCCTGTCCTAAGGCCGCCATAGGAACTAATCAAGGACACATGATGGAGTCTATCAATCGTGTGTCTTTAGTTAGTTCGGACGATATTCTTTGGCCCCCTCAACGTCAAATTTCAAAGATATGAATATACACATGTCCCTTTAAGTCTGTCGTTGGCAGTATTTGTTTATCCATTTTTGAAAGACAAACAAGTTGCGACATATTTTGTTTTTCCTAATTTAATAAAACTGCCTTCTTTTAAATTTGTTTACGTATGATTTGTTTGCGTTTGTTGAAAAAAAAAAACGAGAAACCGAAATTATAGGTTAAGTTTTTCACACATTGTTTACATTTTCTAATATTTTTACGCCTGTTTACGTTTTTCCACATTTTTTTACACGAAAACCTCCATTCCTGTGATCTATACATAAATAAATAAAAAAAGATCGATTTTTTAAAATATCGATTATTTGCCTTCATAATGCCATGCTTTCGATGGCGTGTAGGTTATGTAGCTCAGATTAGGGATCATTATATGTCAGGTGAGAATAGATAATAAATAAAGCACACAGTCGAGTTTGGTCATCGAAGGGAAAAAGAGCGGACATAGTATGGGTTTCGGATAAAGGAAAGTATGAGTACATATGCCGAAATTAGACTTAATAAGGTTTAGATATGACAATAAAATGAATCAGTTTGAAGAAAGTTGGTTAAAATTTGACACCAAAATAAAAAGAGGCTCAAGTCGGATGTGAATGAAGTAAAGCTAAAAAAGGTCAAGTGAGAAAAAATTGCATTAGCTGTTAGAAGTATTATACGTCTATTCACTTTTCACTCTAATATTTTACCCATAGATCCTAACACTCTAATAACTTTCTTACAAGAAAAGGATTGGGACTTACATGAAAAGGATTTGGACCTTTACCGATCAAGAGTTCTAAGGTGAGTCTTACCTCATAATTTAACAATGTGTACATGTACATATTTTGGACGTTTGGCAACTCTGTTTAACTACCTAAGTGTGTTATGCTCGTATGCTCCTCACTTATATACGAGTAGGTGACGTCGGTAAGGATAATATCATTTTATAATTTATAAAATGATAATATATATTAATTACTTACTTACATCAGAGGTGGACTCTGACGTAAGAACTAGTCGCAAGGAACGCTTGTTCATATATTAAAATTAACACCTCAATTTTGGATGAATAAATCATTTTATTCGTGAAAAGATTTTTTTACATTTAAATCAACGACAAGCGTAAACTGGGGAGCTCTAAAACCAATCAAACTAGCCTAAACAAATCCAAACAATTGAGCAAAAACATATAAGATCCTAGAGAAAAATAGGGACAGATGCAGCGCTTGTTTAGTTTATTTTTAGTGCGAAAATTAGTCGTAGCTTTGGCGAGTTTTATTCTTAAAAAAATAGTAGTAATAAAATAGTAGTAATAGTCCAAACACACGTTTTTAGATTGTCGTATTTACTGTTATCCAATACCATAATGTTTATTAGTTCTACGTGCTAGCTTTGTGAAATTAAACTAAGGTCAAAGTCGGGAAACCAAACAGTATTTTATAAAATAATCCGCTTTAAGATTTTTTTTTCATTTTTACATAGCTAGTGTCGAGAGTGATTTTTGTGGGGATCTTAAAACATCATGGAAATATGTTAGTGAGAAGAATAAAAGTCTTGAAATTCCAGATTTGATGTTCTTCGATAATAAAATGGTGGATAGCGGACGAGACATTGCAAACTCATTTGCTGATTTTTTTCAGCGCGTATGTAATTGCAGTAATAGTGTTCAAGTACACAATTATTATTTGAAGAGACCATGTAATATTGGAAATAGAGGTACTAACGTTCCAAATAAGTGATGGTCTTGATTGTATTCCAAAATAAATTTTAACCAATTTGGCTTTTAGCGTTAGTCTTCCTTTGTGAATTTTATTTAACAAATCACTGGCCGTCGGGGAACTTCCGGATGAATTATAAGAAGATATGTAGCACGGATTTTTAAAAGCGGCGATAGGGAGAAGATTCGCAATTACAAAGGGGTTGCCAAGCAGTCAGATTTTTCAACGCTGTTTGTCGTTTTAGTCTATGACCAGCTTAGTTGACTATGTAAAATAATCATTGTGTAAGAACAGTATAGTTTTATTGGGGGTAGATGTGCTACTATCAACCTAGTACCATTTGAAACTGCTTCGTTGAGTACCTTGAAGAAGAGTTGCCAGGTTGATGCTATTTATACACTTTTCCAAGGCGTTCCATAGAGTAAACCATCGGCTTATTTTGACGAAATTAAGCGCAGCTGAATTCGATAGAAGATCTTTGGATTTGTTAAGGTGTTTTCTGACAGGCAGAAGACAAGGGGTAAAAAATTGACTATGTATCTGAATTCATCGTTGTAACTTCGGGGGTAACACAAAGTGGACGAATAGACTCATTGTTATTTAATTTATTTGTTAACGATATTAGTCAATCCCTTTCATCGGAACATTATTTGCTATACGCGGTTGATATGAACTTATTCAAAATAATAGAAGCTA